>JANQBS010000233.1:0-61135 GCA_033085395.1 Xanthoparmelia taractica | reverse complement strand
TTAGTATTTTAGTAGTGCTAGCCCTAGCCCTAACGGTGCATATCCCAGGGAGGTGCATATCCCAGGGAACACGTGTAGGGTTAGGGTTACTGCGAACGCTTTCCAGCAGACTCTACGCCAGTCCTGAGATAGTACTGTCACCCAGTATTTCTGAGAGGAACATCCTCCATAGTCTTTCTTAGTCTTCAAAGCTCTTCTAAAATTTACATCGAAGGCTTCATTCTTATGTCATATGCTACAGCGAGGTGCAATATTAAAGCATTCTACTACGTCTACTGTGTACTTGCAAGCGTGGTAATCAGGCACTACGATGGAAATTAGGTCTATAAAATGAAGAATCAAAGATGAATCTCTGTTGTTATCACGTAACAGCGAAGCAGATGACGCTGGGTCTGGGTTTATGGAAAACAAAAGCGATTTGAGCCACAGCCCTCTACTAATATGGCAAACACTACTTTGGGTACGCGGTCCTTGAACCCCAAGCGTACCTCTTTAGACTTCTTCCATCTCCTCCTCGACCCCATCGCTCTTCCTGCCCTCCTCGTCGCTCGAACCGCCAAGGTCTCCGTCACTGCTACGGTGATCCCAGTACTCAGCCATGTCCATATCATCCCTCTCACCCTCCGCATCCCTGTTGTCGACCTCTTCAGTGTTGCCATCACCCTCACCGGCATCGGCATCCTGATCCTCAGTCTCCGTTTCTTCGCTCTCATCGTCTTCCTCATCCTCACCCTCCTCCTCTTCATCATCCTCGTCCTCGTCCTCGTCCGTCCTTACCACCCTCTTGCGACTTCCTACAGGGCCCACCAGCTTGTACCTCTGCTTCCCAAAGTCATTGTCACTATCCCAGTACTCTCCGTTGACATCGTCATCATCGTCCGCGATGGCACTTTTCTCAGTGACACACACTGCCAACGCGAGCATTCTCGGTGAATAGTCGCTAATGGAGTAGCCCCAGCTACCATCAGCCATCCTTTGCCATCCCGACTTCCTCCAATCTGGCTCCGTGCAGTCGGATCCGTCTTGAGTCGGAAGCGGCAGATGGACTTCTTCGCCGAGGCCCATCAGTTGGTCATATAGCCACGCTTTGCCAGTCCTTCTCGCTTTGGCTTCCGAGAAGTAGATGCCGAGGACGCCAACAGGTTGGAGGGTGGCGGGTGAGATGTACTCGTTGGTGTCGACGGTGATCGGAGTTCCGTCCAGGAGGGTGATCTTGTCGGTAGTGTCCTCATGTGCCCAGATGGTTGCATTGTAGGTGAGAACGTACATCTTTGATGAGGAAGGTGAGGTGGTGGTGCTTCCCGCGTTAGGAGGAGTAGGGGAAGTCAGCATGGCCGAGCTGACACAGGAGAAGAACGCATCTGGCGGACTTGTGGAGTCGCCAGGAGAGGCAGGATTTCCTGAAACCATGTCAGCTATGGGTGCCCCTTTATGCTGTGTCAGGTAAGGCAAAGCTGGGTATCTACCTTGGTGCATGCTGCCAGAGGACGACTCTGGATGCTCGGACATTGTAGGGTTTGACTCACTGAAGTCCATCTTCTGAGTCCTTTGTCGGATTGTTGATGTTGGTGTGTGTGAGAGGAGTGTTGGCAGAATTTATAGGTGCTCATGGTGCCTCTGACGACTAATTGACGACTAATCGACATCAATTGGGAGGCTTTCTATGAGGTTCCGGAGTGTTTCCGTGACAATGACTGTTGCAGAGTGTTCTCAAGCAGTCTCACAAAGGACAAGCACATACGTACAAAGACATGTGCTCCAGCAATCTTCGATTTTCTATGCTTTTGCTGTTTCTACCCCTTTCAAACACAAAGCCCTGCAGTCAAAGGTGCGTCTGATGGAGGTCGTCACCACAAGATCCCACAGTCCATCTCCCATGACCAGCACCAGCAAGACTACCCACAAACCTCACCAAGGCCTAGTTTCTCCTTTTAGTCGGACGCGTCATCGACCATAGGAGTCCTGCAGGGCATCATGGCTTGATAGCAGATGGAGCTGGTTCGGAATTATGGACCTCAACACCACTCCGCGCTCCATAAGCCCAATGCAGCAACTCTCAGCTATCAGCACCCATCGCACAAGCGTCCGGCTTATACCAAAGATCCTGGTCAGAAAAGATAAAAAAAAGTAAAGACATCGAGAGATATATGTCCCGAAGAAGTGTTCTCGACCCGGACCGAACCAAACCAAAACAACAAACTTCCGCTCCACGTATCTGTCTATAATAAAAAAAACATCACATACACTCCGACTATCCTGGACACCTTCCCGCCAACTCCGTATCCAACAGTGAAAACCGAGTATGTATATATTATATACCCCAAACTTCGGAGGATAATGCCGACTTTGCAGAAAAAGAGTAAATTGAGAAAACTACACATAGTTCGCTAGCAATGTTTTATACCAATAAGAACCCATACTAGCCTAATTAAAAGGCGTGTTAAGAACGTCACAATCAACTATGTCTATGGAAGTAATTCGACACCGAACAGAACCTCGACACAGTATCACCACCGTATCAAACCCTTCTCCTCTCCAAACCCAAAACTCGTAAACACTAAAGACCCATCACAAACACATCCTCCATAAATTCCCCCCCTCCTCCTTTTCCTCCCTTAATACACTCTCCAACCCTCAACTACCTATACTTCTACCCTCCATGCAGCCAACCTTCTACCCACCAACCTATCCACCCATCCATCTATCTGCCCCCAACACCGCCCTCCCAAAACCATCAACATAATATCGAGCCACTTTACTTACTGTCGAAAAGTTGAGAACAAGGTAGACGCCTCCTACCCGCTCCCTCAATCCACAGCCCACAAAGCCGAACTATGCTAACGGCCCTCCACCCACCTTCTCCCTCTCCCAATTCTGCATTACCTTTATAGACAAAATGATAGGACTCGAAAATCTTTCCTTCTACTCATCCTCCTCCTCCCTCCCCTCCACCGTACTCAAACCAAACCCTCTCGCTCCAAAATCCCGTCCAAACGTCAGGTCAGGTCGAGGACGCTAAATTCTACTTCTACGTTAAACAACAACAGTGGTTCGAGATATGGTACTCGTTCTCGTGCTCGTACAAAGGTAAGGTATGAGAATTGTGCGAAGTGGGTAGGGTATCAAGTTCTGGGGTTCAAGGCGGTATTTAGGGAGGAGTATAGGAAAGAAGGATGGAAGGAAGAAAGAAGAAAGAGGAAAGAAGAAGAGATAAGGGACGTTGTGAGATATCTGTGTAATTGTATATGGATCGGACACCCCCAAACGCCGTCCACAACCATTCGCCTCTGTATTCCCCATGACACAATATCTGCAGTGGAGAAAGACACAGTCGAAACAAAAGTCCAGGATCCACCCACCCACCAATTCATTCAGCATACTGCTTCATATGCACCGTCTTCACAATGCCCTCGCTGCCAATAGACCCACTATGACCACGCACCCCCCACACGCCCTCCTCCTCATCCTGCGTTTTCCTCCTCCCCGCCTCAACCGTAGCATCCACATGCCCCATCTCCAAATTCTCCCCCCTGGCAACCTTGCCCGTCCATGCCCCCGCGCCCGCGATCCTCTCCTCGCTCTCGCTGCGAATATATCCCGAGAGATCAAAGTCTTTGGTCTGGGTGCGCATGACGGCGCTGACTCTGTTGTTGTTGAAACGGTTTCTGGAGTCGAGGCCTGGGGTGTTGGATCTGAAGGAGCCGAGGCCTAAGAGGCGGCTGATGAGGGGCCAGAGGTGGGGGACGTTGACGACGATGACGGCGGTGGAGGTCTCGCCTGCGTACCAGTTCAAGTACGAGAGGTCTCCGAAGCCGCCCGTGAAATTGTAGTAACGGTTGAGGATTGCGCAGAGGACCTGACAGGAAGTCGAGGTTTAAGCGAGGCGGGCTCGTTTGGAATCAAAGAGGGACTTACGACCAGGACACCTAGACTGAATATCCCAAGTAGTATGACTTTTCTATGAAAGAGATAACGTTAGCTGAACGTCCCGAAAGTGCGCAATGTTTGTGCAGGAATTGTGGTAACTGATACATACTTCTTCAGTGGCAGTTGTGCTTTGATAAGTAGGGGAAGCGGAAGGCAAAGAATCAGTAAGTCGGATGACATATTCCATACAGCATCGTTGATCATATGGTGGTAATAGGAGGCGCATTGGAATTGTGCTGTTGCAATCGATGGTCAGCGGCTTGTAGCTGTTTGGCACTGCTCTGGGCGAGACAGTATCTAGACCACATAAGGGTCTCACATTCAGAAACAGGTACCGCCCAATACGCTGTTATTGGGTGACACCACGCGGCAAGATAGCATATCATGACGACCAGATACCCAAGCAAGGTGTACACTCCGACGAACTTGACCGCCCGACGATATTTTGGTAACCCGTTACTAACGCACAGAAAAGAGTTAGCTGGCGGCTTTACCTTGCAATTCGTTCTCTCATTTAGAAGCTTCGACATTAAACAGGAAGCACGCACGTCATATGGTAATACAAGATGAGCATGCAAGCTTTGCACAACCAAACCATTGTCACTTTACTTATCTCAGTAGCGAACGCCCATTGACTTCCGTATACGGCACTCGCAGTCTCAGCCGGAGTGATGGTAGCGAAAAATGACTCAGGGAGGTAATTGTTGAGATTGACCGATGTCTGATTGATGCCAACAATGACTACGGTATACAAAAGCTGTGGATAGTAGCGGTTATGGTCAGCCGCGAGGTTGTCGCACTATGGGCTTGATAGCGAGCCCAGACCATTGCGTAGGATGATAGCCAATGATCGCAAGATGAAAAGCGGAGCGACAGCAGGAAAACGTACGACGATGATAATCATAAGGTAGTCATCGATCTCCCATTTTTTGAGCGAGCCCAGCAATATCGTTCGAGATACCCTAGAGAGCGTTTTAGATCCTTACCGATTGCGAGGGCTAGCAAGAAGATTGAGGCGGGTGTACTGACAGTCTAGCAGCGACGGTCAAAATGGCAATAACGTATAGTATCCATGACTCGATAGCTAAAGAAGTTGCGTCCGAGAAAGCCATGACCCTGTGATAAGGCAGACGGTCGTCTTTCTCCACCGGCCTTTTGTGCACCAATATTTGGTCGCAGAGTATGATGTCGTCGCTCCGCTATAGATTGTAGGAAGTAATACGCAGTGATCTTCAAAATGATATATGAGGTTGGAAGTCGAGCTTGGAGGCGCTTTTTGTAGACCGGCCTTGGGTGCCAGCCTGGGGCGTTCCTTCGCCAGTACCGATCCATTTGACTGGTGTAGTGTCAGAACTCCATTTTTTTAAGGCAGGATGTAGACGATTGTGTGGCGTTTCGTCGCACTATAAAAGTTCCCCGGAGCCACAATACCTTCCCGAAGCCACGTTGCCTGCAAGGATACATCATTTGGCTTGTCGCTAGCCAACCAATTCAGATGCAAGTCGCCTCTTTGGATGAGAAATCAGTTTCAGGTTGATCCATGCAGTCGGGTGACAGGCGCCAAAGGGCCCAGAACTACAATCCAGCTCGCTCGAAAGCCGGTCCATGGTGCTAGATATATGATTATTGATCTATGTAATTGTCATGACAATCAGAAACTTGGGTAGCATATAAAGATAAATACTATACTACACCTCTGAGATGAATTGACATGGTTGTAATATTGTTTTTGTTTCAGGGTGTCGGACGAGGTAAAGAATAAACGACCCCCATGAGAGTGTGGCGCTTCGACGCTAAAGATAGGATACCCTTTGGCCGGCCCGCGAGGTTTTGGCCCCCTGCGCAAACAGCATGGCTGATATTCAAAGCAAGGCCATCATCATTACGGACAAAGAAAGATGGAAAGTCATCAACGACGCATCTGCGACGAAAGATGAGCACCCTTCATAAATCGGAAAGCGGAAGCTGAGTTCAACGGCGGAAGGACGTGCTGAAACAACCCAGATCACAGATTTCTACTCGCTCCAAATCGCTTCAAAGGATGAGCTGAAGCCAAAAAAAGACATCTTCCGGAATGAGAGTATTCAGCTTACCGCTCTGCCATTTTGTAACGAGACAAAAATGACAGTAACGAGATAATGCTGGGGGAATTGCAGCTGGAATGAAGAAGGAATGGAATGGAATGGTGGTACAGTAGGCCGAAAGAAACCCAGCAATGCTAAATTCCGACACCGTTCACGCACCACAACCACATGCACATCCAAAATGTCTCATCACCGCAAGGATCCCTTATCGAAAACACCCACCACCCACCACCAAACCCTTCCCCTTCCCATGTCACACTTAATTCTCGGCCCGGCTCTTCTGATCCAACCCTAGCCAGCTCCCTTCCCACTTCACGAGACTATACAAATTACACAAGTTCCGCTATCACCAGCTTCCATCTCGGAGAAGCCGGCTTCCTCTAGATTTTCAGACAGAATGCCCTGATAATCACCCTACGAGGCCGCAGCCTTACCTCTGACTTGAAGAGGTTGAACCTGAAGAAGGCAAGCCTGCCTCTTGTTTATTTCTACGATACAAAAGCTGGCATTGGAGGGCGCTTCTGAATTTTCAATCGAGACACCAATGATGGATAACTTGTGTCCAGGTCGGGTCAGCCGTTCCCGCACACTTCACAAATATATCAGCGAATGGCCATCCCTATGCCGAGAACGCTACTCTCATCATTCTCACCCTCTACAATCTTCCCACTAGCACTGACTCCCTCCCTCCTCACCATTTCCCTCTTCACTCAAACTACCCAACCCAGATACAACCATATCCACCCCATCGGCATCACCCTTGTACCTCTTGCCAATACCTTTCTAAAACAATACCGCCGTCCCATCCTTCTCGTTATGACAAACATCTTCCCTTATTCCCCCTCCTGCGCGAGCCTATGCCTACTCTCGCATAGCTACAGCTGCATCCAAGAGGCGAGTCAAGACGTTGGTCCGATCTATTCTATCAAGCCCCATCAAATACCAGAGCCAGACGCAAAAGATCAGACCGCAAAGATAAATTACCCCAGAGAACGTGGAGTGGATAGGAGAGTCTCGCACGGGTTGTTCCTTGTTCTATATGTTCTTTCAGAGAAGGCGGAGGACGGGAATCCACGGGGCTTCGGACCGTTCATAAGTATAGCACATGTGAGCATAGCGAGAGCATTTGTTCTCGATAGGCATATACATATGAAGATGGCAGAAGGATCGAGAAGAAGCAATGCCAGCCGAATTGCCCATGTCCAACCCGTCGCAACGCACACACAACAATCTCCCTTCCTTCCTTCCTTCCTCCCAACCTCACTCTCATAAAAGACAACCCCATCACTCAGCACGCCTCAATAGATCTATCTCGTCGCTCTAGATCCTCAGCTCCGCATCGGCAACCCTATACACAAAACCTTGCTGTAAGAGATAGGTAGAGAGATAGGTATGTGGGAAGGAGGAGAAAAGATACGCTATCCCAGATCCGAGAAGAGCAAAAGCGGGATTTATATCGTACACCTAAGAACCATGACGTCGTTGCGCATGGCTAATCAAAACACAAATCCAAGGTAAAAGGAATCCCCTCGGAAACGCAAACGTACATGAAGTGCAGATGCAAATGCACTACACGATGGATGTTGGGGAAGAAGAAGGATAAAGTAAGGCAGAGTAGCCTGGCCTTTTGATGATAAAACGAAATATGTAAGGAGGGGAAGGATCACGCTATGTTACAGAGAGAGAGACAGAGGTAGATAAGGTAAGGAAAAGAATTCAAGTTGCGAGGATTTTTAGTACGCTATTGACGCCTATACGCATGCTATGTACGGAGTAAGGTAAGGTACCTTGTGCTTTTACCGTCCCACCCAATTTACACCCCCCAATAGTGAAACAAATGCGATTTTTCCCACTCTATCCCATCAAGTGAATCCGTTTGGGAAAAAAAGGGTGCAATTTTCCTCCTCCCGCTTCCCATCCAATCAGCAAACACCCCTGGAATTTTCAACATCCCTCCCCACTTTCCCCATCACCGATAGAAAACCCCATACCTTCCCACCCCCATCGCGCCCCCTAGCAAAATAGCCACCGGCGGATTCATCCCAAACCACGCCCCGCCCACAAACGCCGTGCCCGTGATAGCCACAAGCCAGGGATCCGACCCGAGCGGACTGCCCGACTGAACCTGCGCCGTGAGCTCCCCAATCTGCCAAAGCTTATACACAGCCGTGAAGACGAGTCCGACGGCCGCCGCATTGACGCCCCTAAGCACGGCAAGGAACCACGCTTTATCTCTCAGGATACGCCACAAGCCCATGAAGCCGACGACGATGAAGAGGCCTGGCGCATACATTGCCACGAACGCGATGAGGGCGCCGAGATAAGACGGGACGGGTGTGTGCGCGACGGCGAGGGCGCCGAGGTAGACTGCGAAGTTGAAGTTTGGGCCCGGGAAGGCCTGGATGACGGCGAGGCCGAGGAGGAAGTCGCGGGGCGAGACCCAGCCGGGGGAGACGACGTATTCGCGGAGGAGGGGGATGACGACGGGGCCGCCACCGAAGATGATGGTGCCGCCGAGGTAAAGGGAGGAGAAGAGGGAGAAGGCGCGGTTTGTGGTGTGGAGGATGGCGTGGAGGGTGATGGTTAGGATGAAGGTGATGAGGAAGAAGACCATGATGGTTGTACCGAGGGGCCAGGACATGGAGGACAAGTCCTTTTTGGAGGTGACTGGGGGTTGTTCGTGCTGGGGGTCCGCTGGAGGTCTTGGATATCGGAAGGCGAATTCTGAAACGATGCTGCCTCGTGCTGAGTATACCGGAGGAGGCGGTGGCAGTGGTTTGCCGTGATCTGCCGAGGACCGAGAACTGTTGAACCAAGAGCCCTGCTCCAAGTCCTCCGACGGTATACGTGCCTTCTCATCTACTCCTGGCTTCGGCCTCCGGAAAAGCCTTCCAACCTTTTGAGGGTATCCTAGATCCCAAACGAGCGTTGTGATTCCAGCGCCAACCATTATAACTGGATAGTACCAGAGCGCCGTGTGGAGCATTCCCATTATTCCTCCTAGATATACCAGAAACCGCGTGAGCTTGTCGGTGATGGCTCGTTCGGACAGTCGCACAGCAGCTAGAGCAATGATGCCCACTGTCGCCGCATTAAGACCAGATAACAACGCATAGACCGGTTCAGGAAGAGTGGTGCCAACTTTTGCTATGCCCAATGCCAAGCTATACATGCCGAGTGCGCCAGGAAGACTGAAGCTTCTCTTAGCCAAGATGCCCTGTTGGTCTGGGACCGTTGAAGAATACGTACCAAAACAATGTAAATGCGAAAAAGCCAGAAAGAAAGCCGCTGTGTATGGTGTTTATACAGAAGAGCATCTTGGTGCTTGCCGAACCGGGCAAGGCTTGACTGATGGCAAAGATTTGTTGGTACTTGGGTCCTGTCAATCTTGAGACTAGTACTCGCAGAGAATGGTCCTACCATTGGTTCATCGATCCAACCTAGATGCGTTACAAATTTCTCGTGGAACTGCGCCAACGTTAGTCCGTCTATGGTATGCCTTTGGTTGATAGAATCATCTCACGGTCTGGAATTGTACAGCTGGACCGCCAAAAGCTGTGAAGCCTATATGCCAATTGGCCATGACCACATCTCGGTATCGGTTCCATATCCTCATCTCTCGCAGTTGCTGTCCGAAGAAAGATATAGGATGAGGGCGCAGCAGATTGCTGATGCAGGAAACAGAGAATTTTCCCAGAGAGATATTTGATAACGGCTAATCGAAGTGGCAAAATGTTTTTTGGCATTGTGGTATGACGGAGGAAGAGAATGAGACTTGGACGTATCAAAGACAAAGGAGGAAAAGTTCTCGCATGAACGACATCATGGACATTTTGTCGCCAGTTCCACTTTCGCGTACTCGTAACTTGACGCTTCATCGCATCGAGGCGAGATGATGGCGATGACTGTTTTTAGCCAGATGGACGAGCACAATGGAAAAGGAGTGGTTACTCGCTATGTGTTTCAGAATGTCCGTGCATGGATCGGGTCTATCCGGGACCCCAAAAGGTTAAGAGCAACAAGGAGAAATTTTTCCAAAAGCGCTTCTTGTGAGAATTTTTACATGCCTAGGTCCAGTAACATACAGTCCAGTAACTCTTCAGATCCGTAGGCCAGGCGGATAATCCCCAGACGAACCAGGTCAAATGCATTTTCCGAAATTCCTTGACTCATCATTCGGGACATGATTTCGGGAACTTCGCTCCATCAGGAATTCGAAACGCTCTGATTCGACGGCTCGATATTCGATGAGGTTATTTATCATCTAGATCATGTACCCCGCAACCCCAGGTTTTTTTGGTCCTCGATATGCGACGTGCCTGAGCGTGCCGCACCCAGAGCCGCGGAGCCTCATGCGCCTACCATCGCTGCAGACAGATGGTCCGGGCGCGGAATTCTGCATAATCTTGAGGTCAAGCAGAAGCTTCATGTAGCAGAGAGTTGGGCCATACCAAAAGCTTTGGGGAAGCTCTGCCTTATCGCGTTCACGGCGTACTGTCTGCGATGCTTTCTCCCCGCTTCAGCGGAGAATCGTTTGTAGAGCGCACCGGACCGTTTCTAACTCCTGGCTCGATATATCCGAATTTTGATTATCTACTTTATCGGCAGTAGAAGTACCTGTGGACTCATGGTGATCTTTGACTTCCAGGCTGCTGTCATCGATAATATATGTAGTAATCTGGATTCCATTGCCCCTTCATGGCGACTGTCTCTTGGTCGCCACATCAACAAACCGGTGAAATTCATGGTTTCAGTGCAGCAAAGAGACAATGAATGTGAATAGCATGGATCCCAATGATAAGGTCAAGTGGATTGCAAAGTAGGGATGCAAGTCAAGTAAGCGCACCATGCTTGTTGGACCAATCGTATATTTTTTAAAGAGTGGCGGATTTTCGTAGCCCTCGGAGGCCTGTTACGGAGACGTCTCCAAGTCCGGAGCAAACACCGATTTAGGAGAAGGCTGTCTGTGAATGTCACCTTTACAACGATACCAGCAGCTGGCATTCAAGTTTCTGGGTTCCGATTGCTGACAGTATACCGTGTTTCTCGAGATGGAACATGTCATGGATCTCTTGGGCGTGATATACTTAATGCTTGGGTCTTACGCTGTCGAGCAGTCCATCGCTGTTGTGGAAAAGCAAGCATGGCAACCAAAGCGATATTTGATGGTATGAATTTGGCCTCTTCGCAGCCGGACAACGTTGGAACTCTGGAGCGCTGAATCTGTCAAGTCACGTCTTACTCTCAATGCTTTTAGGTAGTCTCTTAAGTGGAAGCATGAATCTACGAGACCGTTCCTTGACTTACCAGACGCTAAGATGTTCCTCGTTGACGTTGAATGCTCCTCGGTCAGGGCCGAAAATTCAGACTCTATTCTGCCTAGGCCAGGGTTATAACCCTGAGTCACTCGCAAGGTTATGAAGATGTCCCTCTGCTGTAGAATTTAGTTCCTTGCTGAGACGCAATGCATGAAAAAGTGAAGTCAGGTTCTTCGTACAAATGATAGGGCTTCTTCCGCGCACAATCGTGCGGCAGTTAGTCTGGCGAAGGCCAGGTCTTCAACATATCGGTCATGATTTTGGCTATGGCCAACCAGGCGATGACTTCCCTCATGTCCATCCATCCATTCGATCAATCACGATCCACTACCTTGCTTAACCAGTTCACTTACACCTTGCACCAGCATGCTAGATATTCTGAGAATGCAAACACAATCGGAGCCTCCAACAGCCTCATTAGCCTCCCCAACCATCTCCAGCAACGGAGTTGGCTCCAATCTCCATTTCGTATTTCAAACGGAATGCTTCTCCAGAAAGATCGATGAATGGGCTGGTCTCACTCCCCCATAGCTATGCTTCAGGAACATACTCTGCTCCTCCGCCGCCCCTCCGCCAACTTCCATACCCTCCCCGCGACCACAAGCGAAGCATCGCCGTTATATGAACTCTCCTCGCTCCCAATTATGCCAGCATACCTCTGGTCCTTCTCTACGCATTGTGGTACGATACCGATCTTCAACCGGCATATATACCATTAGTCACTATCACGTTATTCGGCATAATAAGTGGGATAGAGTGGTGTTTTCGGACCTGGTCGTTGTGGAAGAAGGAGGAGATGAGGCCCTTTGGGGAAAAGAGGAATGGCCTTGATTTCTTCCGCATCGTTACTCGGCTACGTACGGGATCAGCTTAGTTAGTAAAAACTCCATACACGCTCCATTCTCTTCATCATTATGTCTGACCGCCTTGGTCGATCAGGTCGAGCTCATCGTTGGCGCCGCGCCCCTCAACCTTTCACCCGCCTCTGCGCTATTCGCCACCTCCTTCATCTTCTTCATAGGCGGCGAGCTCCTGCTCCTCTTCTCAATCTTTCAAGCCTTTCACATACCCAAACCTTTCAAAATATCCTCACTGGGCAAAGGTGCACCGGCACGGCCATGTACCTACATAATTATGGAGGATGTAATGGCAGTCGATACGGGCGTCGGAAGGGCTTATAGGAAGGCAATCAACGCAAGATACGAGGCGATTCCTATGTTTAGGAAAATACTATATCTATTGAATTGTTCTGGGCAATACCGGCGCTTTGTGCGGGAGCGGGGATAGCGGTTGAGGTGGTAGATCGTAGGGTGCCGCAGACCGTTGCATATGGTATAGGTATAGTTATGGCAGCGATTTGTGGCTATAAACGCATGTTGACTGTGACAGGATGGGGCGTCCCTCCACTTTGGGTCGGCACAGGGCTCTTGCTTACAATACAATGGTGCAATTTGCATTGAGAAGGGAAACTTGCATAGTGTAAAGAAGGCAGAGGCCAATCAATACGAGTCACTTTAGTATGCAACTCGTCGCATCTTCACCAAACCTAGTGAACCCTCGCCGATACGCTCCTACCGTTTCCGTTCCCCCATCCCCAGATAATTACAACAAGCTCCCTCTCAAGGCTCTTCCCGGTGTCCATCGTCGATTGGAAAATAAAGACCGTTTTCCTCTTCAAGTCTCAATCTTGCAAAGCAGCTAGACGTCGGATTCTCGGAGCAATCCTCATGTTCCATCAGAGTCTTTGCTGTCAGCCGAAAAGACTTCAACCAGTCAGCATGAGACACCAAAACTTCGTACAGCCGCTCACATCATAAGAACATTCCTCCCCTTCGTCCGTGCAGAGCATTCTCCAGACTATATCCAGACTATCCACCGCTGGCGTCGCCTCTTCTGCTGGAGTTTTGCCAGTTCGCATTAGGCCTGGAGGACCCGGGATTCCCTGACGGGGAGCAGCAGGCCGGGTGTTGGCATCTTCAGGATCCAGCAGACAGCCTCTCTTGCAGCAGTTATTCGATCGATCTAGAGAGATTAGCTACGCTACCACATGTAAGTACAATTGCAATGCCAACGCACAGCCTGGAAGAGGGGACGCCAACGCCAATGCACCAAGGCAGCCAACTATAAAGAAGACGATGTGAGGACGCATGCTCTCGCTTGTTGCAGACAGCTTCTTGTTAGAAACATTTTCGTCAAAATTACAGATGACGAGATACTATTGCTGCCAGGATAGTGGCTTTCCAAAAGTGGAGCTCACCCACGCGCCGAAGGCGAGGTGTGCGCAAATTTGCGATGTTATACCCAGTCAATGGCATAGCGAAGGCAGCAGTGCCGTGATGCGCCATTCCTGGCTCTCATCCGTGCTCAAGCAGCTCTAGAATAGTCATAGAGAGGGCAATGCTTTGATATAAGTCTGGGAGTAGATTGAAGGGACCTTTTTAAACATTGCTACGTACTCCTAGGGCCGGATAGGATACTCGCGATGAAATATTCGCTCTTTCCGAACCCAGACACCTTTACTCGGACTGGAGCACATTGGACTTACAGCAGAACACTGAAGCCCCATCGTCCACCCTTATCCCAAGCCCCATATACCCCACCGATGCCATCAACCACACACAAGCACAGCATCTATCCCTCTCCTAAACCCCTTCTCCACTATACAACCCTCCCTAACTATAAAAATCCCCACCCAAACCCCACTCACATCCAACTAACCAACCACTTTTGACAAAACGCTAACATACTCATACGTGAGCGGGCCACGCCTCCATACCCACCCAGAATCCACTCCCCCTTTCCCCCACACCCATCTTAAAAACATGCACACTCGATCTCTATCCCGGATTCAGTCACGCGTGGATGCGTACTCCGTGCTGATGATCTCTTTTATCCCATCGCCCGCGTCGATAAAATCCAGAAAAGACATACCTATTTCTCAATCACACGAGCTCGAGAAGCTTATCCTGCGCTCGAATTGCCATTTCAAGCAATGTATTGCACGGCAACCAGCATCGTGCTATTCCGCGCACCAGCGTTGAATACAGATCCGATGGGCGAGGCTGGCGCTTCCTATCACTGACAACTCCAGATGCCTAGAATAATAACTGCGCGGGAGGACTGCACCGGATTAAAATGATGCGAATATATAGAGCAGCCTGATTCAAGGAGAATGATATTAGTAACAGATGGGTTGACTTTGCCACTACGTTTATAAATGAATGGTAATGATCTGGTCATTCGAGGCTGCAAAATGCACAAATATCTCTTGGGCTCCAAAAGCCATGGAAATAACAGAAAACGTGGATCTAGGTTGCAGTCTCAAACAAAATTGCTAAACGATACATAAAACTAACAGACCTATTCTACTCCAAGCTCAGACGGCCCTCGCACCTCACAGACTTTGATGTCAATGTCCCGTATAAGCGCTAACGCCGGTGTAGTTACCTGGAGACGAGTAACGTCCGACGATGAAGTTGGCTCCATTTTTGGTCTTGGCCATTGCAACTCCAACATGCGTTGTAGAGGGCCAGATGATCTAAAATCATGTCAGCTCTTTAAACTTTCTCCAGTGCCAACCGCTCCCAGCTTCTTCAACAAATGGTACAACGAATCGAAATATGTACATACCTGCGTATAATGCCCATAACTCCCGAAATTCCCCTCCCCAATCTTCTCACCGTGGTAGACCTTTTGCTCATTCACCCAGCTCTGACTGGCATCCGCCAAAGTCCCACCAGCGCTCGTCCAGTACAAATTCTCACCTTGGTCGGGTCTCTGAGCACCGGTGCTGTGCTGGAGGCCAGTGTCTCTGGAAGCAAGATAGTGCGCCCATTGCTCCGCTGCGGCGGCGAGGTTCGGATCCCAGCTCAAGGGGGGACGGTGGACTGATGTGCTTTTGGATACTGCTTCGCGTGCTGATGTGATGTGTCAGTCGGATGGGGTTGATGAAAGACGTTGGTCGACTACCTTGGTTGTGGATCTTGAGAGCTTCGCTCTGCGCAGGTGAGATTTGTGGGGCGGACTCGGTATGGTTTTGCGCTTGCGCATGCGATGCAGGCACGGCGGTAAGAGGCTGCTGGATAGCCATGGTGCAAGATAGATGTGTGGACCTGAAAGTCGTATATGGAAAATAATGATCAACTCTATTATAATGTAGAATTTTGTAACCTTTTAAGGAGAGAAGCGGGCTTTAGTACACTTATATAGGCATTAGTGTATTGGAGGCAAGCAGTTATTATTCTAATTTTACAGTGTCGCAGTATGTCCAGCTGAGGGTGGCATTGCGATAGGATCAAGGATGAGGCTGAGCGAAGGATTGGACGAGAATACTATTTTCACCTTGAATGGCATTAAAGGAATGCTTCCGCCAATTCGAAACACATTACTTAGCCTTCGACATGTGCGGCGTAAAGTGCTTCCAAGATATAGGTACCAGGCAGTGTCAGGCACTGTTTTCGTAATCCAGCACGGTCCTCACGTCAGCAATCTTCTGTGTATGCTCGTCGCCCAAGTAGGATATTAAACAACATCCATGGCGAGCACGGAAAGGCTCCATCATTTGGGAACTCATAAGTTCGCTCTTCTTCAATGGTCTTTTATCATCAGCCTCGCTCTTCCACTCGATGTTGCCTTCGAGGCTTTTGATGGATGGGCTCATTTGCATCGGAAGTCAGGATTCCTCAGTTCACTCCAATGGACTCTGGAAGTAATATTCACCCTTCCCTGCATTGAGCGACCATGCATTGTATCCTTTACATGCCTCCAAAACCTAGGGGTAGATTGCTAAAGGAGACGAGCATAACTCGTGAATTGTTAGTCCGGATGGTGGACATAACAACTCGCTTTACAATAATGGCACTTCGCTAGCCTAACAATGACTAGTGGATGAAAATTCATCGAACATACAACCGTGCTATGTGCCTCTGCATCCATAGAAGTGGGCGTGCTCCATTCATTTGTCATTATATCTCGAAGATTATTGCCATGACTCGATGGCAGCATCTAACGTGATTTGATCCTCACAACGAGACTCGATACCACAATCAATTCAACTCCACAGCATAGGCGGTCAATTGTCAATCGCCATTCACATCGCCATTCCTGACAGCGTCACTCTTGTTTTGATGGCCTAATACTGATTGTTCCGAGGTTCACCAAGTGCGAGCCTCCTGCCTCACGCTCTCTCCTAAAGTGATCCCAAGCTACATATCTTGCCAGCCAGTGCTATAGGAACGCAGCATGGGCTTCACAGCATCCAGCCAATAATGTGTTCCGAGAGACCACGAAATTCACCACTGGGCTATGGAACCAGCACTATTGGCTAACATGTTCCCGCAAAGATCAGTACTTTTGACACAGCAACAGTGATTTCTTTTACAAAGACCTATGCGTGACGTAATGTTGGTCGTTTGACACCGTAGTGATCTTCACATGATCAGACATGCCCGACACTTATATTTTTCGTTTGCCTCAATATAAAATACCTGCACTTTCTTGCTCAATGACAGAGGTAAGGAAGCCAAACACCTATATATACAAAAATAAAACATTTCCATTTTCTTGCACGTCAGTTTTTCTGATCATATGAAAATCCTGTACAAAATCAAAAGGCAAGATGGTTATATCGGAGCATACAAGGCAAGGTTGAAATAAGCGTATGACAAGAAGCGGAAATCTGTGAGAGAAGAGAATGAGCGGTTAAGCTGACAAGTCATGGCCCACAAGAGTCAGGAGCCAATGGCTAGGCAGAGCAGGAGCGAAGGGTGTGCAAGACTCATCTGTGGAGGAGAGCAGCTGAATATCCGAGTAAGTCAAGAGTCAAGCTTCGTCCAATCTGCAAGACGCTTTCAGGAAGCATCAGTCCATGGATCTCGCCCCAAGGATGATATGAGTGAGCAGCTTCTGCATTGTTCTTAGTGGTCTCCAAGTACATGAATTGCATTTCCATGTGGTCTATGCTCATGTTTCTCTGTCATGCTAAAATATTGGAATGATCTGGAACCATGCTGGACATGGAACACTGGATATGTGCGGCTGTACTTGCACTTATTGATGTTGATCAGTCATCAATGATATATAATGGTCTGCAACTTTCATACAAACAACACCAAAAGTGTCACTATCTTTGACATTTTTTTGAAGCCCCAAAACCATTCACATCGTTTGAAACTTGCTGTCAGGAGCATGAGCTTTGGTAATGCAAATTTTGAATTGTACGCAGCATCAAAGCCAGTCACAGCTAACGAAAGCCCAGAAAACCTTTCCCCCTCTGGCTCTATGCAACACCCTCAAGCTCTGGTTAACCAGACCTCCGCAAAATCTCCTCCAGCAGCGCTCACCAACCCCACGAGCTCATCGCAGAAGCTCTACGCCGTCTACTACGATGCATGTCATTGGTATCATCCCGATACCACAAATTAGATCATCCAAATAAGATTGTCCGTCTAGACGGGGAATAAATATACGTTGATACGAGTGTTGACGGCAGAACCACCAATAAACAGCGTTATGGAGTCCTTGGCATATACCTTTCGCAGGGCGCAGCGGAAGCGGTGGGCGGAGTGTGGCTGTATAACCAGCTGAAGGCCGTCGAACCTGACATCCATCGTCCCTTTCCAATCCAAGATAACCCTCGATGTGAGAAAGTGACTTGGAAAGCGTCGCTGTGGACTTGCTTTGTTGATGGTAGGTTGCTGCACTCTGTCAGTGATATCTTCAGGCGCGTTGAGCTGGCGGTATCTGTGAAGGAATGTGCCGTGAACGAGATGTATCCTGGAGTTGAGGAAGGAGAGATGGAGAATGCGGCGGGTGGAGGAACGGAGACCATCGACTTGACGGACGATGGTAGAAGCTCACGGAAGGGGAACCTAGAGGGGAGACTGTGGAGGGTGAAAAGGGGGATGGAGCGAGGGTGATTGCTGCCCAGACTGACAACGGTGGATATACACCGAAAGATATTGCTGAGGAGGGCAATACCCAAGAGACCACCGATGAGGAGGCGGTGTTCCTACCGTGGGCTTTGAAAGAAGGGAACTGGTAGGGGGTTCTACACGTTTACTCTGGCCCCGGTTTATCCATTGTCACTCTTTATCAACCCAACCTTGTCAGATCTATATATCCAATCCGAAGGCTGCTATGCGACTGTCTTTGTTCATGTCAGTCTGTCATTTCCAGGGCAGGCTTGGAATGCACTAGAACAGCGATGAACACGACACACCAAACATACCTGGGGTATTTGTCCTTTTTGGTATGGCCGCTTAGTCGTCAATTAGTCGTCAACGACATCATTCCATGTACCAGGACCTGTTGATCTCAGTAACTCGTCCTACTTCCCACACAAAAACACCCACAAACAGCACCGGCTTTATCAGCTTAGCTTTCCAAGCAGCATTACAATATTGGGCCTCATCATCAGGCAAAATGAGCTCAGGTAACAGAGCGCCAGCTTTATACAGCCCAAGGAATTGTTCTCTGGCTGACATGAGCTCAGTGAACGCTTCTACGCGTGTCTCTAACTCTGCGGCAACGTTCCCTCCGACCAATATGGGTTCCGGTAATCTGGCCTCTCCACACCTTCCACATCACATGCGAAGTTTCACGTAGCTAAAATTGGGTCAGGCGGCGCCGCCTCAGCGAGCGAAGCCAGCCATCGAGGAGACAGCCTCAACACGCCAGCAAGTGAGGATACCCACCAAGACACTTAAAACGGAAGAGACTAACGCCATCGAAAGATTCTCTCGAGAGAGTCTTCGAGCTCTCTTATGATGCCACCGAGTTTCAACATATCACAACAACTCGGCAAATCACGGTTCCCGGCCGCCGGGGACTAGTGGAAATCAACGACGAGCCCGTCGGACACTTGGGCTTGTTCAGCTCGAAAGCCCGAGCAATGATCAAAGGGAGGGAATGGCTATACGAGCAACTCTCCCGTCTCACCGATCCATTTCATCTGCCCCTCCTATACAGAACAGAGGGTGAATTCGGGGATCGTCCCTTGCCAGGGAATTGGAGGCGCACTGGATGGCAGAATGACACGTACTCCATCCTGGATGAGGGCAGATGGCATGATGACTATGCAGATGTATCTCTGCTGGTGAAGATTGAAGAACGGGTCCTAGACCGACATGACGACGGGAAGGGCTATGAGACAGAAGAAGAAGATGAGGGGGATTATGTGCCAGGGAGAGGGAGGGGGGCAGAGGGGAATTATAGGCATGCAGGCACGCGCAGCCTAGGGGTGCTGAGACTCGGCTAAAAACTTGCTGAATGTATATAAGCTTTGATTCTATGTATATACACCAGTGACGATGTCATACTCGAGTTCCACAGCCATTATAGACCTTCATGATCTACGCACATCACATGTACTCCATCCACCAGTCGCATAACATCCATTCAACACCCTCCTCACCGCACCCTCACGCGCTCCTATTCAATCACTTTTCGAACCTGCAGCACAAAATCTAGAACGCGAGGTCCTCCAACCTTCCTCGCTTCTCGACATCCCAAACACCATCAACATGGCGCTTTCGGGAGACGAATCAAATCTACAAGATGGTAATATACGGAGTCGGTAAGATATATTTGCCGCAACACGATTAGCTCTATATATAGTCCATGAACTATTACAAATAGCGAGCGAAAAACAGCTCCCGAGCCTTCCACGAACACTCCTCACGAGAAGCAGGGAAGTGTGTGTTACCGACACAGACTACCCTTCCTTGCCGAATGCGCCTCGTTCCCAAACATGCCTCATCTCAAACCCAATCATGCCTCATCTCAAGCGTCCTCTATACCCCTTGAGGATCCCTGATGGCGTCGCGCACAACACGGCATACCACGTCCTGATCTACGACCGCTGCTCTCTCCCTTTAGGTACATCAGCTGGATAAACCGTGGAGATTTTCTCAATACCCCAACGTAATCGCCTGGGAAAGCTGCTCTAAGTGAGGGCGAGGTTGTTGCGCGTACTCCTAGACCTTGACGTTAGTCAACTGAAACGATACTAATATACGAGGAGCCAGCAATCAGGTAGGTGATCTTATGTGAGATGGATATGTCTACATTGCAGACTAAACAATACTATCAGTGTTCCAGGATAGATAGCGATTGGGGTACTTTGGGGAGATACAATCAACGGAGTTTTATTTCGTTCCCAACCGCTTCGCCTCGACTGAGTACACTGCGCAGGGACAGACGGTGCTGTTTCAGACTGGAGATAGAGGTTGTCAGAATGTCGATGGCACAATGTTACTTGAAGGCAGAATTGTCGAGATTCAGACTCTGTAGCCTTCAAGTCGAGCTCCATAAAGGTTGGAGAGGCTATTGTCGAAGCGGTCTAAACGAACCCTATGCACCTGTGTGGTATCCGCGCGTTTTGACTAGGCAAACGAAGACCGATTCTGTGTGGCACATGTCGTTGTCGACCCCGATCATCCACTACCGGAATGACGAGGATTGTCAGATGGCGTACTGAAAGGCCTTCTGTGGCCTGGGTAGTTGATTATCATACTGGAATACTGGATACTCTCCCCAACTTTAGTTCAGTATAAGATGAGCGCCATTGCATATCCGCTGTACCTGTTGCGGATGCTCTGCCAAAGACTGTAGACGCTACAACATGGACACCACCGCGCTGAGGAAACAGTTGGTAAGGACTGCTAACGACAGATGAATATACTCAGCCCTACAGCCCTATAGAGTATCTTACAAGTTCCATTACACTCACTCAGGGTACCAGGTTTACAATAGTCCTACATTCCTATCAGCTCGCGGTGGCAGCACCTCTTGCTCCGTTATTCACCATCTAATGGCACAAAAAGTAGTCCTCGCAACCATGATACTCGTATTCCCTGGGATGTGCAACATTAGGGCTAGGGTTATTATCATCATAACTTCAATATCGTAGTAAACTCGATATATCTTGGTAGAATACACTTTTTTTATTACTATTAATAAGTATAGAGTATGTAGAAATCTAGAATATTAGTTAGAACGTTCTATATAGATAGATATATCAAGATAAATTAAAAAACGTCGAAATTCTAATCTAGCCCTAGCCCTAATGTTGCATATCCCAGGGAATACGAGTATTATGAGAGTCCAACGACTTACGAATCTGTTGGGAAAAACTCCAACTTCCGCATTCCCACTAACATTGGAATCTTTCCCACAAAGGCAGACCCTTTCTGCTAGTCTCTTTAGATTCCGGGCCTACTCATTAGGCGGTAGTGAAAATACCGAGTTCTACGAGCAGTTACGCTAACTAGCCGATGTACAAACCACTATCGATAACCTAATACATACACGTACTCACGGGTTCTGGGTCGGGTTTGACCGTGCAAGGAGAATGGCGGACGATGTGATGGAGAACCTCCGACAGCAAATCCTAGCTGCGGAAAAAGAACCGTGGGAAAATATTGAACAACATGATCAACGGAGATTTGAAGCTCCCTCAAATTGATGCCAAGATACGAAACTTGGCGTCCTCGAGGAGGAAGCTGGAAATTGTTCGATTAATCATGGAGAAGCATGATGCCGATGCTACGGCGCCTCACCGTCGACTCACTCCCGAACAACATGAACTTGTCATGAAAGTATTTTATACACTGGGCAAGAGGACGCAATATCTCATTTTCTTGCAAAGAACCACAGATGTGGGACTGCTGTTACTTTCTCTGTACTTGTGGTTCAGCCTTTGAAAATGCCCTGAAGATGATGATCCCCAAGCCTCTGTCCACGATGCAATGGTCTTGTGATAGGTAATAAGCGCCTTTTGCGATTTGAGAGTACGACAGCCACCATATCACGTCCTCGTCGCTCCCTTCTCAACGGTACCATTCCCCCCTCCCACCTCCAGCGCAACTAACACAACACTCAACAACCAATCCTTGCTCGGCCCTACCCTCGTCTTCGCCAAACTGATCATCCCACCTGGCCCACTCACAAAGCACTTCCCCAGCGCCCAAACCGCCGGCCCCAACAGCGCATCGATCGGAAATACATCGCTCTGGGACCCACCGTCAACCAGTATGTAGCAGCCTCCCAAGTCCGTTTCGGGCCCCCACGCCCTGAATTCTCCCGGGTTCCAGAGGATGGGGGTGTGGATGTCGGCGGTGGCGTACATGCGGAAGAGGGAAGCGATGCATGTCGAGAAGTCGCTCAGAGGTCCGAGGTCAGGGGCTGGGCGGCAGTAGACGGGGTTCATGCGGGCTGTGAGGTTAGTATTTGGGAGAGATGCGGGGAGTGTAAGGTTTGATAAGGGCGGGGTGAGGGCAGGGAGGGACGAAGGTATCGTGAGGGGTGGTAGGAAGAGTAGGATGTGAATGAGCAGAATTGTTGGGAGCATTAATCCTCGGTGCAAGGATGATAGCGACGCTACCTGCATTTTCGAAAGTATAAGATACTTGTCAGGATTACCGCGTTTACTTATCGCAAGGGGGTTCGCAGTCTCGGCTCTCGGAGACTTGACTGTGTATGCGCTTCAGTCATATGCGAGCGTCTTTGACCAGCATCGACCTCGGCGATTGAGGCACAAACTGCGTATGCAAACCATCTAACCTTGCCACGCACTTGTCTCGTTGGGCAAGGAACCAGTTAAATGCATAGCATGCTTACAATTCGCACATCAATGTACGGGTTCCCCGGGGCAGTACGAGAATGGCAGCAAGAAGGAGATTACAAGCTCTCGCCGCTGAATCGGGTTTTATCTCAAAGAGTAATAATGCAATCGATTTATAGATTCCTGAATGCTAACCAACATAATTCGCTCTAACGTACCACGCACATACACACATCAAAGACTTAGCTAACGGTTTCCAGCATCACCATTCCAAACACCTCTACCTGGCGCACAGCCCGCCCAACAACGCCAATCGCCTCGCTTTCAGCAGCATATACTGCCGGGCACGAGAAGAGGAAGGAGCTCGCCCACTATTTCGCTCGAATGGCCCTTCCGAGGCCCGTAACTCCTCCCACGCCTTCTCAGACCGATTTTTCCTCTGGTGAAACCCAATACATCTCGATCCACTCACTCACTGTGCCCAAGATATTCCCCCCCAGAGCAAACCAAACCACATCATTCCGATTCACTATCTCAATCCCTCCCCTCCCCTCCCCTCGCCTTCCAATCCCACCGCAACAACCCAGAACCCCAATCCCAACACCACGGCCTCAACCAACCCGACTCTCTGTTCACTCAACAACCCCAACAACCCCAAGCCAGCCTAGCCTAACATAGTCAATTCTGCGGTAGTAGCGCCCACAGACTAATACGAGAACCAGCGGACGGAGGCGGAACTGTTAGCTAGGCTGCTACCAAGGGGAAGGAGTGGAGCGAGGGGAGTTGATGCGGAAGCTGGAGGTTGAGCTGGAGCGGATGGGGAAGGATGGTGAGGGTGTGGATGAAGAGGAGGGAGGTGAGTATTGGAGTTTGAAGGGGTGGGGTGGGTAGGTGAGAGAGGGGTAGGTGGGTGGGTGAGTGAGTGAGTGAGTGAGTTGGTGGGAAGCCACAGTGGGTGGATGCTCCACCCTTCCCTTTGCCAAAAATAAAGAAGGGAAAATAACAAAATGGAAGAGCAAAACAAGGGCTAATGATCAAATTGCAATCTTTCAGCGACTATGGATGGGAAAGATAACGGTAGGGGAGACGAATGCATACCTATCTCATCTCATCTTGTATAGCAGCATTTCCACAATCGAACAGACTCGGTATTTCCATGGAATGATACAGTTGTCAAATCAAACAAAACATATTCCCAGCTTGTCCTCACAGCAAATCAGCGGCACTTGTCGGGTTCAATTTGAGAATGGGCATATCGTGTCATTATCATGAGTGTGACCACATTCAAAGTTGGCGCCACTCTTATCACAGGTGAGGTAGCCAAATGACAATTCCTTTCCTTCCTAATCCGCGAATCCCGCATCCATGCAAACACCTTTCCCTTCGCTAGCCCTCTTCTTCCTCCATTCCTACCTTAAAACATCCATAAAATCAGTTCCGCCAAACCCACGCAATCCGCCATCAACACCGCCTCCCTTTCAATCATCATTAAAAGAATGCTTTTATAGGAACGTCTCATCTTCGGAAGATCTCCTCCTACTTTTCCATCATAATTCGGTCGCAGAAGACCCTAACCTCAAACCAGGCATAGAAGATGCCCATTCTTAGAAGAAGATATTTCAAATCCGTGCCGTACAGACGCCGCTCCCCTCACCCCGGGTTGGGATCTGCATAATGCAGACAGGCAACCAGAAATCGAGACGCTCGATGGATATGGCTAGACAGGAACGCGGGAAGCTGCAACAACGATAGCAAGTAGAGAGTACCAGCCTTCCATACATTCATTCACATCTGCTCGTTTGAGGTCAGTCGATTGAAAAGCGCAAGGTTGGTTTTGTATGTCAGTAGGGGCTGGATGCATTTCATCATGGCGTGGAAGGGATAGATGGACGGACAGACGTCTATCCAGCCTGACCTTTTTTTCTCACTTACTGAAAGAGCTGGTATTGATAAGCACGAGCGCAGGCCATCTGGATGCTCATTTGCAACTTTAGACACACCCATATATTCATTCATTCCTTGATCAATTGGCGCGTGTGTAATGGGTAGGAGCGTACCAGTGTCGAAAGAATCTACTCTCGAGAATGAAGGATGTCTCGCAGTTGCATTATAATTCCCGTTGCTCAGTCATTCGAGCATCGAAGCACCAGGCCGTTACGATGGTTTTTTAGTAGATGGTGCTGTTGAGATGAAAGCGACTTTCTTCTTTCTTCTACCTACAAGGAAGGAAATGAGTTCCTCCCTCACTTCGAGTCATATCTCGCACACCTCTCTCTATAGCACTCAAACGAACGCATCTGACGACGTTTTCGTCTGCGGTGAGTAGATGCATTGTTGGGTTTGATGCTAGCGATTTGTGTGTTTTGGTCATCAATCTTGACAGCGACAATGTCCGATGCAAATGTCAACTTTCGTTGCGATTCAGAGAGACGAAACAGTCTTTGTCGATATAATTTCCCCAGCTAGGTAGGCTCCAAAAAGCTGGAAACAAGGATCGTATGAATCCTCTCGACGATGATGACTTCAAGCTTTTACATGGATTTGCACACAAAGCATTATGTCTTGTACAATGTAGAGACTCCCGTCAAAGCCTTTGTATGTCGACACCAACCATATCGGATATGGAAGACTCTACTTAACATGGAAGCGAGACTTTGGGTCTGTAATCTACAATAAGCCCCCTGCAGTTCGACAACCAGACTCGAATCTCCGTAAACTAAAGGGGATACGAGGGTCAAGAGCCCGACGATGACCAAGTGGGCAAAGAAAGGGAGGAAGAGCAAGGGTAGATGTGAGAAGTTAATCAACGCCTAGTGGATGAGGATTTGTTTCGGTTCAGGAGCAGTGGCTTTTGTATTGTTCATCGGGGCCATCCCGAACGTTCACCTTATGGTTGTTGAGAGTAGAGAATGTTGAATCAGTATGAGGGGGGAAGCAACAGAGTATGGTGATACCCCGATGCAGGAGGGGGAGGGAAAGAGGCATTGGTATGGGGCTTCGAAGAGATATGATGAACGCGCTCTCAGGCCAGGGACCGAAGGAGCTTCAATTTGTGTCAGATGATTGAGAATATTAATTTGAATCTAAAGCATTATTGAGACGGAGAGGTTGCGAGACTTGTCTTATACGCACAAGCTGCTCCACAAGAGACAGCATTACAAGTTCGCATATCACCTTTCAATACCTTTTTCCTGTTACCAAACATCATGGATACGTGAATATATATTGGAAATGACATCTGCACAGCATTTGTTCCGTCACACGTGTGTTTCTCGCGCTGGCGGATATTAGGCACAATTGGCGACACCCCCGTAAAACGGCAACTGCTTGGTCTTCTACTTTGTCAATAATTCGACGAGACAAGGCAATACGCCATCTTGCGTGGTCGCAATTGCGTCTAGGCATCTCCCAATAACGCTCTTCATCGGCTTGGTAGACAAATCCGCAAGTCATGATGCATAGTCTGGCTTTGTTGTGGGCTGTATCGGTGGCAAGAAGGGGCAAATGCTCGGACTGTCCATATGATATTACGTTCTTCTTCCCTTCTGGTTTTTGTTCAGTAACAGGGTCCGCACGAGCGATGTACTTCTCCAAGTGGCGATCGCCTTCCCTTTTCCGGGACAGGCGCTGGGAGAAAGGGTGTATAGAAATTTTTAAGCTGTTGAGCGGATTCAAACTGGTCTTGAGAGCCCTTCGCTGGACGGAAATTGACAAGTCCAAAGTATTTGGAGAAGCAGTGAGTCTCCACTAAAAGGACATCCACGACTGAGACGAGCGCTTTTGTATGTTTCTCCATTGGCAAGCCCTCATAGTGCTCGATTCTGTAGGCAAGGTCTTTTGGGCTCATGCTCTGATCCGCAGAGCATCAATTGGCTTGGGCAAGTAACCGTAGAGCGACCCCGAAAGCTCATGCACGAAGACGAGGCTGATCAACTTAGCGCAGGTTCACGCAAGTCATCAAAGTCGTAGGACCAAGGAGCCGTGGTGTGATCCTCGTTGTTCTCGTCTTCGTCATGCCCGTCCGTCCTTCGATACTACCGGCCCAATCGCTGTCATGAGCCTCGTTGTACGCTATCCACTTTTGCGCTATGTCCTCCATAGCTCCAGCTGGCTGATTATCTGCGCAACGGGAGTCCCAGAGAAGTCTTATCAACCAAATGTTCCAAGCATGCTCTTATCTTACGGCCGCGCCCACGGACACCGCTTCGTCGGTACAATCTATTCCCCGTCCCGTCATTCTGCGCTCTTGACATTCTCAACAGCGCCGAAAGTATGGAAAAGTACATTTGAAGGCTTTCGATATTGCTGAGTTGACGAGAAAAAGGTCGTTCGCTGGTCGGACCCCGATGCGCCCTATACCTTTCTTCTGCCAGAGCAAGGAACCAGGGTCTGAGGGTCCTATGCTTCGTTTACCACGATCGTAATATCCATGCTCCATGTTATCTCTAACGATTCCGAAGGGTCAATTGATCTTTCTTGCCTAATATAATGAAGTGTCAGTTGCCGGGGTTCGCCAGGGATGTGGTCATACATACGGTGGATTTCTCGTAACCTCACCTTACTTTCGCCTTCTCTCTGCTCCAAGAGGGCGCCTACTCAGTCCATCGACGCCGAGAGTCCTCCAGTCCAGGTCTCAGCCCCATACATATTCTGTTCCATGGCCCTTGAGCTAGCACGAAAAGTATCCCACGGTTGGATCGCTTGTTCTTCAACTTCCCCGACAATATAGCTGATATCCACACCGTTGGTACCGCTAAGAGTGTTCTTTGAGACCTCTTTTCATCTGCCTCGAGGCCCATTCCCTGCCACATATCTCCGCTGGTGCTCTGCTTTCAGCCCATGCTTGGTTCCTAAAATATTTGGGACCACTTGATTTCCCGACCTTGGTCATCTCCACTGGTCGCTATCAAGCTTCCGCTTTATTGATGTTTGCTGTGCAAAGGTCGTGGTGTAAGACATTGACCTATTCAGCACGTGTTCCTCCCGTATCCGTGTCCGTTTGCGGTGTCTGACGCTCAGCACCGCTTTGATTCGAGCGCACATCTGAGCCATAAGGGTGGAGCTGAGGGGAAAGAAGAAGTCTTATGAAGGTGGTGTTGCCTCAGTAGAAAATGAGGAGCCAACCGTGTTGTATTTAGCCGTGGCTAGGTATAAGAGCACTGTGAGGATTAAGGCTAGCAGGTGCGAAAAACACGTGATCTCGTTTCTAGCGTCGGAGCTGACCAGTGCGTCTATTCCGATGCTTGACAGATAGCAGGCTCGATTAAAAATACACTTCACACCCCATCCATTTAATGCTCTTCAATTGTCGAGGCAAGAGTATGTCTTGAAGTTCGATAGGACCCGAACGTCCCGATTCATTGCTATCTATAACCTGGCTTTACATGAGGCACCTCAACGCAGACAACAAAGCACACCCAGACTTTCTGATTTCGACCACTCTACATGCTTTCCTTCCGAGCTACGCTCTCCTCCGTCGTCGACAATGTAGCTCCAAGAAACCACCTTCCTCGCCCTCCCTAGCAATGTACACAACCTGTCCGCGACGAAACTTCGGGGAACATTGTCGTATTGAGGTCGTCGTTGACGTCACTGACGGGACATGTCCTCCCAATTCCAGCACAGGCCCGCGAGACCTAGGCCGTCGAATCAGCTAGGAAGCAGTGATCGAAGGTGTATTTGGGGTCATACATGCGACTGCATCATATGATGACACACTGATGATTGTACTGTCATCAGGTGAGCCTTTCAAATCCACCAACCTCCTCCAACTGTACACCATGGGGTGGAGAGCTAGCGAGACTCCCTCTCAAAAACATCAACTGCTACTGGGTTCAGAAAGGCTGGCGCTCTTGACCTTCGATCTGCGACGATGCAAGGCAGCCAGGAATCGGATCCCCGTGGGCTTCCTACATCCGCCAATGGGACTCCGTATTGGGTACCGACAACATGACCCGTCCATGCTTCTGGATTCTAATGTATACGCAGACTCAGTATGTCCAGTCCTGGCTCATTGAGAGACACCTGCTCCCAGTGCTCTGCCTGCCACTGGACCCCAGCTTCAATTGTACCAGTGTCACCACATTGTACACACTTTCCTCTCCGAGTCGTTCCATCAATCGTCGATCACTTCTGTCTCAAGTGGCCCGTCTAGATATCTGGCCAACGCACGAACTTGCTCTCGGATGCTAGGACGGTGAAACGCATGTTTCAGGCGTAACGGATTGGGCGAGACGTTGCTGAGCGTTCGCAAAAGGAATTTGGATCGCTTCGAGCAGGTGCAGGACGAGGGAGCATAAGAGCAAAGATGGTCGCGGAAAGGGAGGAGCTTGCAGAACTCGCAATGATCTTGGGGATCGTTGAGTGAAACGAACTTTGGCCGCATTGCGGGTCGTGGGGACGCAAGGCGGATTGACGGTTCGGCTGACAAACGTACGAAAAAGCGGTTTAGCAGAAAGATACGTTATCACGTGTGTATGTCGCACCGCTTCGACTGTTCTTGGTTTGCTACAAACTTTCTTATCCTTGCCGAATTGTATAGAAAGGGAAGAGCGCGGGGCCTCGAATGACCCTGCAAACATGGCAGTCCGGGATCTTTTCTTCCAGATCGCCATTGATCGAAAATCTTCCGTTTTGAAGATCCTGTCAGCCACCGGTAACCTTGTCGGCGACCACGATCACATCGTACTCGGTTGTCACGGTCAGGTTTCTCGTTTACCGGCAGCTGCAGGAACGTTGTAACCTACAAGACTATCTATTATTGACGGTGACCGAACCGTAATATCCCGACCGGCATCGAGCATCCGAATATCTCCACAGAAATTCGTGTAGGCTTCGGAGGAGTCTCCACTAAACATCTGCAGGTTGCAAACTTAGAGTTGATAGCGATATGCGAGTCACCGTTTGACCGTTGAGAGTAGGAACCGCCGCTAGGTGGCTATTTTCGTTTCTGACTCTGGTGGCTTCTATTAGCTCGAGTCAAGATACACAGTGCGGCTGCTTGCCAGAGTGGCTTTTCATGGATCAAGTTTGGAGATACGACGTGGCAAGACTGATGCTACTTGCCCATTCTCAGCGGTAAGTTTTCTAACGTACTAGGCAAGAGATGCTGATATTCATGAGTTTCGCGTGGAGCAGGCGATACAGTGTATACTGCTGTATAGTCATTCTCGACTTGGATTCTCTTTCATGATACAATCTATACTGCTACGTAGTCTGTAGGTGCCGTCGTCTCTATTCCAGTGTCCATGGCATAGTCTGTGGCCCCCATCAAATGGGAAAAGAGCTTTTCTCATTCGAGCACGCCTGGCAGAAGACATTGGCAGTATGGTAGAGGAAGCGTACGAAGGCTGTTTGTCAAGGAGCCATTGGCCACGCTTTCCAGCGTTGTTTTCAGGAAAATGATGGGCTGATTGCATCGCCTATAATGATGCGTCCATCAAGTCATAGCCCATCAGCTGTGTTCTTTCCATCAACGTGTTCGCAACACAGACAGAGCGTTGAGCTAGCCTCGACGATCCATGAGACATATTCAATACCGCCATGTGCGGAAGACCTCTCCGCATTGTATGTCTGGACCAGCATGTACCTATCCTCAAGCATAATTCCGCCATGTGGTCTGCTTCGCGACGAGCTTCACGAAGCAGATATCGGCCATGGCCGTGTCATTTCTTCAGCCCCCGACATGACTCTTGTCAACGCCATGTAACTGCAAAACACCTTTCAATGCCACACCTACCATGCAGACTGCACTACTCTACTTTGGGGCCAACAAAGTTGCCTTATTACGGTCATGTGCATTGTCCTAATAGGACGTTGGGAGTCACGGCTGAAAGATGTGAAGACTGTGTAGCGAAGACTCTGCCGTCTGCGCTGTCGTTGCCTCGATTCGGTAGGCATGTTCGACGCCTCCCAACCAGATCAGCTGGACTTGAACTAGATCTGAGTAGGACTTTTTCAGCGAGTTCGTAATGGAAAACTCAGTACAGGGAGTGGGAGGTTGAAGAAGGAAGCGATAACAGCCGGTAGAGGCTGCAAACTACCAGTCACAGCACGATATCAGCAGGAAAGGAGTTGTAGCGCGGTTATCCTTGATCCTGGCCCTGCAAGCCCCCACGGTTCTCCACGCGAAACCTTCGTTCAGCGTCACCATGAAACGGATAAATTTATCACCATCTAGTTGAAGCCTGTGGTCGAATCATGAGGGCAAGTAGATGGTACATGACCCTCAACGTATTTGGCCGAAGTCATCCGCCTGCGAGGACCGGCGTCGTAAGCACGGGAACTTTGTGCTGAAAATGTTGGAGTGATGGAAATGAAGTTGTGGTTGCCTGTTCCGACCGTACAGGTACAAAGAGTGAATGACAAAAGGATCCATAAGCACAGGCAACAAGCGACCTGCAGCTGACACGAGACTCGGATCGCCGTAGATCTCACACGCATATCCTAAACACTAAGAATTGATAGGAAGAAGCAGGGTAGAAGTCGAGTGATGTGCGGCTCGCACGAAGACGATTGGCCATGCAAATCTGACAGCCTGTGCCCATTAATGCAGAACCGACAAACCGGACAATCGATCTGCCTTGCATGACAGGGATCGACAGCGTGGCATATGTCGGTCGATGCAGCCTGGCTGCAGCATGGCTGCATTTCAAGTACACAAATCGGACATTAGGAGAATTGTTGGGGAAGTAGCCGCATATGCATGGGAGGGGGCTAGAAAAGGGTTGCGACTGGCTGGCACGGGTTGGAGGATATCCTAAGCGAAAGCTGGATGAATGACAAAGAGAGAGCCATAGATCTTGGGATTTGCAACGCACAGCACATACTGCATGCCCGACGATGGATGGGCGTCACAGATGGATGAGTCGAGCCTTGAAGCAGCATGACGCAGCCCTAGCGGTGTCAGACGCGACTGGGTGCCAAGCCATGATTGCCTAATTCTTCAAGAGTGCTCCCAGTCGGCCTCGCGAAGGCATTTTGGGCTGATAGCGCCACCAACAAAAACAGAAGGAGCCCGTAGGAATCCGCTGCTGATCCTGCTTTGAGAGCGCACGCGATTAGGACTTCTGAAGCATGGGGATAGAGAGGACAAAAAAGGAAGCTGGGAAGCTTACTTATGAGACTCAAACAGGGCCCCCTATATTTCCCCAAAAGGATTGCTTTGTGGATTACTCGAATACGAACTTTACACGGTAAAGAACAGTCGACGCCAAGTGGGGCGTTTTTGACACACAGCCAGCGGGTGAAGAGTCAAAGGCCCAGGCTCCGCGCTCAGGCCGCATCACGATCTCAAGTGTCGCTTTTGATATGCACAATTCGGCGATCCCACCCCGATCACATGCGCAACCGGGGGCTTTCCCTCTCCTGAATTATCAAATAACATGAAAAAGAACGCCCGCATTGGTAATAACACAGGGCCAGAAAAAATTCTCAGAAAACGCATTTGGCAAAATTGGAGGTCTGATTAAGGTGTTTGATTGAAAGCTCGACTAAGGTACTAGATTCCATATGCCCAGGATTTTGCACCTGGGAGCCTGGCGGCAATACCGGCCACCGTCTCATGGGCCAAGGACTAAGTATTCGGCCGTCCTTCTTCTGAAGGGTGGCGTCGACGCTAAGGGTCAGGGGGAGAAAGCTAGGTTCGAACTGCCTTTTCTCTTTAGGCTTTCTTGGTACTCTTTCAAAGCGTCATCCTGCTATCCTTCGTATCCTTCGTACTGAGCGATTTGCCGGCATCTACTCCGTAGGGAGCCAGACAATCTCCCGCTGCCGCTGCGCTGTCAAGGGACTGATGGATTCAATTTCAAACTCAAAATCTCATTACGGTACCGCGAAGTATGCGCTCAATCCTTCATCCTTGGGACTCGTTGGTCATTCTTTTCATGATGCCTGTCTTGCTTTTCCTTCTTTTTTGCTGGTTTTTGCCTTTCTTGGGTTGCCCCTCACCGTTGGAAGGAAGCGGCAGGATTGTTGGGCCGTTTGAGCTTGAGTCTCCTGTTGGCTCGGTTCGGAGGTGGGTCCTGAATGTGTGTTTCCAATTTCTGGGCTTTTCTGACTTTCTATTTTTTCCTGTCATTTTCTCTTTGGCTTGTTCGGGGGTGAGGTGGGGTGAGACACCACGGCCTGAATGTGTCCTAAATAATCATGTGTATCTGTCTGGTAGAAGCGACTCTGGGTCAGATCATGCAGTGGATTTCCCTTTGCCTAGAGCGGGGAACAGCCTAACAGGTAGACCCTAGGGGTTCATCATGGTGGGCGATCCGGAGCGCGGTCCGGGGGCACACCCCCAGGGAGCGCTCTGAGGTCCAGCTCCCGGGCCCCCCTACCGCGCTCCGCTCCCCGCGAACGCCTGGAACCCCAGGAGCCGCTAAACCTCAAAACCCTTTGAAGATTTTCTCAAACTCGAATTCGTTCCACCTCACCATCGGTCGAAGCCCTGCTAGCTTCCACTGGCCGTCCACCTTTTTGTAAAAGTGCTTCACCATGGCGTGTCCGTGCCCTTTGCTCTCCACCGTCTTCAAATCGTGCGCCGAGTACCGTTGGTGCGCGGCGCGTAGCTGGTGATGGCCGATGGCTTCGTCGTCGGAGATTTTCGACCACTTGGACGCGCCAATGTGGTGTTGCGTGTGAACGAGCGGGTCGCCGACAAAGCCCATGTGGGACATTACGCGCACAAACTCTTCGGCCGGCATGGAGGACCAGACGTGCCCATTTACTTGGGAATAGTCAACCTATTGAGAGTGAGTGTCAGTAAATTACACGCCTTTGGAGAGACTTGGGACAGGGAGGGGGGAAGTACCATGAGGGTAGGAGCGAGAATGGCTCGTAGTCTCATCCAGTCTTTGTCGTCGTAGCTGTCGCTCCATTCGAAGGTGATCTCGGATAGGGAGAGGTAGTCTGTAAAGCATCCTTATTAGATGCTAGGCTCGTTGTCTCGTTTCCGTCTCCTAATGTCTTTTCTTCCCTCTTCTTTTTTCTCTCTTCCTTTTCTTACTATCACCAACAAGAGAGTGGGAAGACATAATGATAGGGTAAGGGAGAGGAACAATCAAAACGTACCCTCAAATGAGATTCTTGACGCTGGACTTGCGGTTGGAGACCCTAGCCAGCCTGCCACCGACACTCCCTGCTGGGGCGTCTGTGGCCCTCCCGACTGAGGAGTCTGAGACGCAGATATAGGGGCGGTGGGGTAGCTCGAGAGACGAGACGCCCTACTGGCGGGGGTATCGGCGCGAGCTGTCGGAGCCGATGGAGCCGACATGCCAGAGTGCGGTGTTTGAGGGAGGGAGTCGGGAGCGGTGGGGTAGCTGGAGAGGGGAGGAGGAGGCGGAGGTTTCCTGTCTGGCGGGGTGTGGTCGTACTGTCTTGGTGCGGGCTGTCTTGGCGGTGGATCCCTGGGTGGATGTCCTCGCGGGAAGGTACTTGGCGGAGGCGTATCCGTCACTAGAGAAGCTTGGTCAGGAGCTGAATACTTTCGCTTTTGTCTCGGTGGTTGGTCTTGTTGTGGTTGTTGTTGTGGTTGTTGTTGTGGTGGGGGTGGTGGTGGGGGTGGTTGGGTTTGATTAATCCTGTCGGCAGTGACAGTGGCAGCAGTTGGGTGGGTTCTTGTTGAAGCAGATTCCATGGATGGTGCCTCTGTCAACGGGGTATTGGGTGTGCCTGCTTGCTGAGAGGGGGGAGGTGTCAAAGATGGTGCGGTAGGGTTTCTGCCGGGCGGCTCTTGTTGAGACATGATGGCAGCGGCGACGGCAAGCTACACTTTAATGGCAGCTTTGTTTCCCACCAACGGTTGAGATCTCCAGCTATCTTGACGATGAAACAAGATAACGAAGCAAAAGTTTAAAGAACGGAACAGGGTCTTAAAGGGAAGGATGAGATGCAAGACAGGGGTTTGGGAGTAAAGACAGGCTTTTGGTAGAAGATCAAAGAGCGACTTCGTTCCCTCCGGTAGAACGCCCATGCGCATCTTTTTTTCGTTCACATCACTTTTTCGAATGAGCAGAGAGAATGCACGTATGTATACGCGTCTTTTGCCTGGAATTGTTACACAGAGAAGGCGGTCGAGGGGGGAGCGACCTCCGCCCGCTAACTTCCCACTTCTTCTCACCACGACGCCCCCCCCTCCCCGAAAAAATCCGTTCATTCGGCGGTGCTGACTCGACTCTCATCTCCTCACTTTCTCCCTCTCTCCCTCTCTCCCTCTCTCTCTCTCTCCATCTCCATCCCCATCCATCTTTGCATTCCCCATCTAGATAACATGCCAAGTAAAATAACTTCCGAAAACCAATATCCCCAATGACCGCGCAATATCCACCACATATTCCCCAGCCGCAGCACACCAACGCAAGGGGAAAGAAAAGGCAATGCGACAGAGAATGTCGCATCGCCGATACACAACGGATGGCGGCCGATACAACAATGATAGGAACCTCCGATCACTTCTTTTTGAAAATGAAAATCCCATATTTTTCTCTTTTTGGTGGTGGGGGTTGAGGTGGTGAGGGAAGAAGAATGACCGGTTGTTCGGCAGTCGCCGGGTCGGTCATCGAGATGTGCGTAGTAAGGTAATAAGTGAACCCTTTCCTTGGCAACGACCACACGGTAAATGTGCAATCAATCAATCACATTGATTATTGTTATTTTTCTATTCCCCTGCGTCCAGATTACGAAACGCGCCTTCCTCTCCCTCTTCGTTCGGTCAGGACAGGTAATCGGGTCTTTTTCTGGATGGGCGAGTTGCATTCGGTTGGCTACATACCCGCCGTAGACCCAAGTCCCGCCGCGGTGAAGAAGAATAGAGAAGAAAGATTGGCTTCGCCGGCCGAGCGGTGCGGGTATGGCCGAGCGAAAACGGTTCTCTTTTTTGTTTCCCACTCGACTTTTTTGTTTGTTTGATATTCCCGGTTTGAGAAGGAGAGTGCGTGGGTAGTGTATTTTTCTCCTGCTTACCGTACATGGGAAAAGTTGTGATGGGTATGACGGTGATGGATGAGTGGAGGATATTTGATCCCCTCGACTCTCTTGATGCTTTCTCCATTTTACATCTTCACTACTGGATTGATTAATACTGCAGCACCTCCACCTTTGAATTCCATTCCCTTCCCTTCTTCAACATTGTAACAGCGACGATCTGGTAATCTCCATCATTTTGAAAAAAACAAAATAAATCAATTTATAAATAAGAGATCCAGCATTTTCCTCTCAAAAATTAAATAATGGACGCCATCACCAACCACGAACAAATCCCCCAATCCCACCCTCCACCTTCCGAATCCACAATCTCCAAAACCGACGCCCCCCCCCTCACAAACGGCAGCGCCCCTGACGCACCCACCGAAACCCCCTCGTCCGCACCAAGCATGCCCGAACCACCACCCACGAACGGCGCCCCCGCCCCCACCGAACCCACCACAAACGGCCACTCCACCCCCCAAACAACCCCCCGACAAACCCCCCCCCGGCCCTTCCCCACCCTCGCCGGAAAAGTCGCCCTTGTAACCGGCGCCTCCCGCGGCATCGGCGCCGGCATCGCCCTGGAGCTCGGCCTCCGCGGCGCCTCGGTAGCGATAAACTACCACAAAGACCACGCCGGCGCCCGCTCCATCGTTTCGCAAATCGAATCCGCGGGCTCCTCCGCTTTCCCCATCCAAGCCGACGTGTCCAAAGTGTCCGAAATCAACCGGTTGTTCGAGGAGACGCTGGCGCATTTCGGCGGGCGCCTGGACATTGTCTGCTCGAACAGCGGCATGGAGTCCTTTGACGACATCGCCGAGATCACAGAAGAGCGCTTCGACGCCGTCATGGGGCTGAATTTCCGCGCGCAGTTCTTCGTCGCGCAGGCGGCGTACAAATACATCACCTCGTCGCCCATGCCCCCCCCCTCTTCTTCCCTCGCTTCCACGGAGCAATCCTTCAACACAGGCCGCCTGATCCTCATGTCCTCCATCGCCGCGGGCCTCCTCTCCGTGCCCCACCACGCCCTCTACTCCTCCTCCAAATCGGCCATCAACGGCCTCGTCCCCGCCCTGGCGCTCGACTACGGGCGCGGAAAGGGCATCACGGTCAACGCCATCGCGCCGGGCGGGGTGAAGAGCGACATGTTTGCGCAGGTGGCGTGGAAGTACATCCCCGGTGCGGATGCGAGTTGGGGCGCCGAGGAGGTGGAGGCGGCGATGGCGGGGAATTGTCCGTTGGGGAGGTGTGCGCTTCCCCGGGATGTGGGGAGGGTGGTTGGGTTTTTGGCGGGGGAGGAGGGGGGGTGGGTTAATGGTGAGGATTCCCCCTTTTTTCTTTTCTTTTTTTCTTTTCTTTTTTCTTTTTTTTTTTTTTTCTTCTTTCTTACTGTGACCTTTTTTTTTGGAGTTTTGGCATTTTTTTTGTTTTGTTTTTTTTTTTTTCTCTTTGTCTTCGAGGTTTCCGAATTTAGGAAGGGAGGTTTTTGGCGGGATTCGGGAAGGGAGGGTTTTAGGGTTGGGGTGGAGGGATTGTTTCTAGGGGGCGTGTGTTTAGGGGAGTATGGGCTAACGCAAACATGTGCGTAGGTCAAGTCATTACCATTTCCGGTGGTTCGGGACAATAAAAGGGGGCTGGCTCGATACAATTCAATTCAATTCAATTCAATTCAAAGGGCTAGGGCTAGGGTTCCTTTACCTTCTTCCCTCACTTAGGGGGCCGAGGGCGAGGGGCTTGGCTTTTAGAATTCAGGCGGGGATTAAGGAATGAAAAGGTAAGAAAGAGGAGATGGAGTGGAAAGTTTCACGCGACTTGTTTAATTAGTTACAGCAAAGCAAATCAAATCAAATCCGCCCTGCTAAAGGGTCTAATCTATATCCTTCCCACTCGGCGTCCGTGTCTAAGCAAAAGAAAAAAAAATTAAAAAAAATAAACGCAGAGTAAACGTAAACCCATCCGTGCATTAAGATTATTCATTATGGGTTGAATGAGTGAATGAATCAATGAATGAAGCCATCATACAAATTCGTTCGCAGTGACTGACATGGAAACCTCCGCAAAGGGGCATGCAAGCCAGCCAGTACAAACAACAAACAAAACAAAACAAACCCCCCCCCCATATGATTTGCCGCAAGTCGCAAGTCGTTCATACTCCATATCCATATCCTCATATCATAGTTATTCACTTCGACACCTCCCCCTTGCGCATATGCAAAAAATCGACAATATAATGCAGATTCTTATCCAGATACGCCGTCAGCGCATCGTACACGCCCGTCTCGTCGTCCCGCTCCTTCTGCTGGTTGCGGAACCGCTCCGCGTACACGCCCAGTATACTCTCCACCTTTCGCAGCTCCAGCAGCAGAATCTCCAGCTCGAGGAGCTGCCGGTTCTCGCCCGTGACGGTGTATGCGCCAAAGGCCAGCTGCGCGGTGGCGTGCATCATGCTTGTGTTTGATGACGATGATGATGATGATGATGATGAGGAGGATGAGTTGTTGTTGGAGGAGGAGGAGGAGGAGGAGGAGGAGGAGGAGGAGTGGGGGCCGGAGGGCGCGAAGCGAAGGAAGCACGCGGCGCGGTAGAGCGACATGACTTTCCCGAAGATGGTGGCGAGCATCATTGTCGAGATGGAGCGGCCGCTTTTGGAGACGCAGTGGGCGCAGGAGAGCATGGTGCTGCAGGTTTCCATTGCGTCGCGGTTGATGGTGAGGACGATGTCGAAGGGGGGGATGCCGTGCGGGGAGGTGGAGGAGAGGAGGGTGGAGTGGTTGTGCAGGGATTGGAGGACGGAGAGGCAGGCGGCGAAGCAGTCGCAGGTTTGGGGGCCTGCTCTTTCGCCGTTTCTTGTGGTCGGAGGATGAGCAGCAGGAGGAGGAGGGTGGTTGTTTGTGGGGAGGGGGTGGGCGGTGCTCGGTTGGGGAGGGGGATGGCGCGGGGTGGTGGATGAGGAGGCGGCGTGGTTCAGGGGCATCATGTCGAGGGGGCTCTGGAAGGCGTTGTGGCGCAGGTATGGGTTTTCCTTGGTCGTCCAGGGGGGGCTGCTGGGGAGGTGGTCGGGCGGACTGGGGCGGGGGGAGGCCGGAGCGGTGGAGAAGTGGAAGGGGTTCGGCTGTTGCGAGATTTGCATGAAATCCATAAAATCGCCCTGGTGGAACGGTGGTGTGGGGAGGAAGTCGGAGCTGTCGAATACGTCTTCGCCGCTCGACGTGTGGGTGTCAATCATGGGGCCTGAGACGCCCGGATTGACCTGGAGCAGAGGCGATGTCGCTCCCCCCAGAGGTCCCGTGTTGGGATCCAGCAGGGATCGGTCCGCGTCGTCCAGCAGAGGGTACATGAGGCGGGTGAGATAGGACGCGGACGGTGGAAGGGCGGCGCTCCTGGGGCTTTCGATGGTCTTGTTGCGGTTGTTCTGCGCCGCGGTGGTGTTGATGGGTTTGGTGACGCCGGCGGAGTTGCGATTCCTCTTGCCCGACCGCGAGGACGGACTGTAGGCGCAGGGAGCGCCGTTCGCCAGGCATCGTCCGCACAACGGTCTGGCTTTGCTGCACTTGACCTTGGCGATGAGGCAGCTGTCGCAGGACTCTCTCAGTTTGACCGTCTTTGGGGGGGTGAGGGGGCGCTCGGATTGGTCAGGCATGGCTGAGGGTTGGTGCAGGAGGTGTCTCCGAGGTCGATGTGGGTTATTTCTATAATAGTTTGGAGCGGAGGAAAACGGCTCGTCTTTTAGAAAAGGGAAGATGATCTACAGGGCTTGGGGACCCCCTGTCGTTCTGGGTGGTGGAAAAAATCATGAGATTGGGCGCCACACCATGATGATGATGATGTTGTTGGGTGTGTGTGCGGCTATTGACATGTTGTTGGAAGGAAGTCAAAAACCATGTAGGTTTGAAGTCGTTGAAGTCATCTATAATGGATAGACGTGTCTTTGAATATAGTGGCAAGGGTAGTAATAGTAGTGGTAGTGGTAGTTGTCAGTAGTATGATAATAATAATTAAATCATGTTGGGGTTCCCCCCCCTAGTCTAGACGTTTGATAAGGCCAGAATGGTAAGGAACAGTAGTAGTAATGGTAGTGAGTAGTAGTGAGTGAGTAGTGAATGGGTTGTATTAGGGTACCCGAATAGATTGACAGCTTGATCAAGTCGACTGTCAAGTGGATTTCTAATGTTTCGGGGGGGAATTGAAGAAGATGGAAGAAGGCTTGAGGATGATGGTGGCATGTTAGGGTAATCGCATGGATTTACACTTGGATCCATGCCGAGTCACTTGAGTCAGATGAGGCGCGCGCACATTTGAAATAGTAGCGTGTATTGTATTTTATGGATCAGGAAAGAAAGATACGCAGGAGATGAGAAGAAGGATGGGCGATGAGACTAGTGAGGAAAGGGGAAAGGAAAAAGCGCCTATCATGCGGGCATTTCATGGCAAGTGCATAACCTCTGGATTGCCTAATTGTAAGTAATTGGGCGCTCAATTATTGTTATTGGTGTATCAGGAGGCCAAAAGGGAAAAATAGAGAATGGGAAAAGCAGGGAAAGACCCCCCCCTCCGGTACTACTGTACTACAAGGTAAGCCCACGCTGTCGATATGCAAGAGAGTGGAGTCGGTGGGAAGCCGTTGTAGAAGCATATCCAATAATGTATGGACCCTTGTATGCAGTCAAAAGACTCCAAGAGGGAACACTTGCTATCGGAATCCCCGGCCTCAATAGCCGGCTTCTCTACATGCGACTCTGCATATACGAAGCGGAGAGTTTTTTTTTGTCCTTCCTTCTTCCTTTTTTTTTTTTTTTTTTTTTTTTTTTCTTGCTTCCTTTTTAACTCCTTGTCGCAGGGTATTGAATCTATTCTATTATGGGAAGAGGATATGATAATTAAGTTGGGGGCGGGAGGGATCACGGTGAGAGGCATTGGAAGCGGGAGAGTGAAGGACCTGTCAAAAATCGAAAAAAAAAAAAAAGGTTACGGGTACATTCTGGATCCGTCTTGAACCAAGGGGCAAGCTTCGATCTCATCGTGTGAGAGGTCAAAGTGATGGGAGTACCAGTCACATACTTTTCAAGTAGTACTTGGTAGAAGTACTACTTTCGGTTTACTTTACTTGGGTAGACTAAGCCTTACTGTATGTGAGATAAAAGTATGGACATGGAGATTATAATCGTCCTCCAAAATAAAGTGTAGATGATGATCATGTACATTGTAAAAGGTTAAATCTTTGGTATAGATCTAAGATCTCATCAAATGTCAAACCCCTGGCATCTTCTTTTTATTTTTAATAACTAAGGTAGGGAAAAAAGAGTTGGGGTGGCTTGTAATTCTTTGGGGGAGGGGGGGGGGGGAGGATGCATATGTGATGCAGTGATGCATCATTTGGGATCTGTATAGTTTATTAATCATTCCGAAAGACAATCATCATCATCACCAGGTAGAAGTAGAAGTAGATAGGAAATTCAGGTAATAATAGCTACATTGACTCTAGTTACATGTTACCAAGTAGAAAGTACTCGGCGGTCAAGGTGGTGCCAGTCAGGAGTCTGGTCCGTGCGTATATTAATAGGTTAACAGGAAACAAAAAAGATGAGCCAAGCAAAACAGGCAGGAACAGGCTGGAGGTACTGCTTACTAATCAATACCTTGGCGTATCATTGAAATTCATTGGCTAAATTGGTGCGCATGGTATTATTGCCGGGTTATGTGGCTGTTATGGCCATACTTCTCTTCTACAATCCTTGTCTGTTGTTTAGCCTATTTCTGCCCCGAGTCCGTGGCACTCTGGCCTTTGTCTTCCCAACTCATGCACGTCATGCATCCTTCCAAACTGAACTATACCCGTAAAAGACGCGATCACCGCTTGATGACGATGTTTGATACGTTGAAATAATACGAACCGCTGAATTAGATCACCACACTCCCGTATGATTGGCCATACTTCGCTTCCATCCAATGCACTCCCTGCATTACACTCCCCCCCTGGTCTACTTCGTACTTCCTACCCACAAGCCTCCATCCCATCATCAATCCCTGTACTCACATTCACACTACTGTCATATCAATATTAGACTCACCCTACTCATGCACACTTCCCTTCATCCCCCAAGCCAAGGGTCGCTTATCGCCTAGCTACTTCTACCCATAGGTGCGCCAGCTCCTGGTGAAAAAGAGGGCTTGTCCCCGTATCTCCATTCCTCAGAAGCAGGTCTCGGCGACTACAATAATATTAATCTGACATGATGATGTATTTTCCCCCTTCCCCCGTCAGAAATCCAAACCGGACATCAAATCAAAGAAAAATCCAAAAAAAAAAAAAAAAAAAAAACAAAAAAACCCCCCAAAAAAAGAGCGGAGTGACGAGCGATGGAAGGCGTAACGGCCAAGACACCACACGGTCAAGGACTCTAATCTCCAATTTGACACTTCTAGAACTTGACCCTGGAGTCAGCCCCAAAACCCGTGAATGCCTAAACCGTGCTTCGTTCGTCTTTCGGCGTCGTTCCACAAAACAAATCTTCGGTCCCGTCGTTCGTGCTCAGATCGTTGCTCCACTCTCGTGATTCCATTCCATCCTCGGTCAGCAGCCCCCTACTGTTCTTTCACCATCCAAGGTTCAGCTCGTATTATCGTCGGTGACACTGTCTTCGGTGATACACTCTGTCCACTATGCTTCGCCCAATCTCCCGTAGACCGTCCTTCCAACAGGCTTCCATCGCCGGGAGCGCGTGGAACGACGCGGAGCCAAAAGTACGGAGTACTTTGGCTATGGTATGATTGAATGGGGCGAATACGATAGACCCTGGCATCCATGATGCCCTATCCCTATCGTTCCGAGTTTGGACACGCCTCGATCATGTCTCTCTTCGTGCTCGATAATCATGCATGTGATAAAATGCTGTCATGAGTTAGAAAAGTAAGCGGAGGCAAACGCCCCTATATTGAGGCTGTTATACATGCCATCTGCTCAGGATAAAGCATGACTTGAAAACCCCCTATCCCAGGCGCCCAAGCAACAGTCCTCCAGCACACCACCAAGATGGCTGAGACGCGGATCTTCCTCTTTGGGGATCAAGCCCTCGTCAACCCTGCTCAACTACAGCAACAGCTGGTCGACGGCAGAGGCAATCCATTTCTCTGCCTCTTCTTACAGAGGTGCAGCGATGCCCTCAGGCACCAAGTTTCCCAACTCTCCCCCCTGGAGCGGAAAAGCATCCCACCTTTTAATACCATCGACGAACTCAATGACCGTGCAAGCAACAGCCATGTCCACGAGGGCGTCCAGAATGCTTTGTTATGTATTTCCCAACTGGCGCAGTACATTCAGTAAGTTGCATCGCCCTTGGACTCTGACAAGGGGGAATCTGACCCCTTCAGATATGTTGGTGGAATACGTGGTCGGGATACCTTGGGCTTGGAGTCTTGTGTTGTCGGTCTATCCACAGGACTGCTGGCCGCAGCGGTCGTGGCCTTGTCACCAACGATACCTGCTCTTATGCCTTTGGCTGTGGAGGCGGTCTTGATCGCTTTCCGACTTGGTCTTCACGTCAAAAACACAGCCAGTAACATAGAGAAGTCGCCAGCTCATGGCGATGATTCCAGCTGGTCCTATGTCATCCCGGGAAAGACAAAGTCCGAGGCACAGAATGCTTTGGATGATTTCCATCATGAACAGGTGAAAGCGGTCAATTTCAATTGAGGCAACTCAGACTGACTCGCTTGCCCTAGACAATCCCACAGTCTCATCGCGCATATATTGCTGCCTTTGGTGCTGATTCCGTGACCCTCAGTGGACCCCCAACAACGTTGAAGCAGCTCTTTCAAAAAGCTTCGATTTTGACATCGAGCCACCCAGCGATACCAGTCTACGGACCTTATCATGCACCCCATATACACAAAGGTGTCGACATCGACCAAATACTACACTCCAAAGACTCGAAAACTTCTGATCTGTTCTCCGCTTACAGCCTAGACCTGCCTTTGATGTCGACCAGCAGCGGTGTCTGCTTCGACAGGGATCTCGACGCTCCAACCCTTTTTACTGCTGTCATTCGAGATATTCTAATCGAGACTCTCGATATCCGACAGATTGTGGATGGGTGCACCAAGCTGGCCACGGAGGCGCATTGCGAGGAATGCAGCATCATCTCGTTTGGGCCAAGTAACTCGAAGAGTATGTTTGCAAAAGCTATGGAGTCCGAGACGGGCGTCAAAGTGACTATACATGAAGACTTGGCGACCAAATTATCCGAAGCGCCGTCAGTCTTTGGCGATGCGCCAAGAACGTCGAAGAAACCAAAGCTTGCCATTGTTGGTATGGCGGGCAGGTTCCCTAACGCGGCCGACCATGAAAAGTTTTGGGACTTACTCGAAGCTGGTCTGGATGTTCACAAAAGGGTATAGGAGTCCTATCAGCTCTTGATAACCGATATTGACTGTTCTTCCAGGTACCCAAAGATCGGTTCAACGTGGAGACTCACTATGACCCGACAGGGAAAATCCGAAATACCAGTCACACCCCTTTTGGCTGCTTTATTGACGAGCCTGGTCTCTTCGACCCGAGGTTTTTCAACATGTCTCCTCGCGAAGCAACACAAACAGATCCTATGCACCGCCTGGGTCTGGCAAGCGCTTACGAAGCCCTAGAAATGGCCGGCTACGTACCTAACAGATCGCCATCCACTAGGCTGGAGCGGATCGGAACTTTTTACGGTCAGACAAGTGACGACTGGAGAGAAATCAATGAAGCACAAGACATTGATACATACTTCATCACAGCCGGAGTGCGAGCATTTGCACCCGTCAGTCTTGACCCTTACACCTTGCCCGACTCATTCGCTAACAGATACACCAGGGGAGGATTAATTACTATTTCAAGTTCAGTGGTCCCAGCTTCAGCGTTGATACCGCTTGTTCTTCCAGCGCCGCAGCTATGCAGCTGGCATGTACTTCTCTATGGGCAGGGGACTGTGACACCGCGGTCGCTGGCGGCCTCAACGTGATGACAAACTCCGACATCTTTGCCGGTCTCAGTCGTGGACAGTTCTTGTCCAAGACAGGCAATTGTCAAACTTTCGACAACGATGCAGATGGCTGTAAGGATATTCCGAGTCCCCAATGCATGAGTCACCAAATCTAACATGTCGCCACAGATTGTCGAGGTGATGGTATTGGCACGGTGATATTGAAACGACTCGACGACGCTCTTGCCGACAACGATCGCATCCTGGGTGTCATTCTCGAGACGGCCACGAACCATTCCTCAAACGCAATTTCCATCACACATCCTCACGCACCGACTCAAGAATCACTGTTCAAGAAGGTCATGGACGATGCTGGAAAAGACCCACACGATGTGAACTACGTTGAAATGCACGGCACTGGGACACAAGCAGGTGACGGCACAGAGATGCGCTCCGTCACCAATGTTTTTGCGCCAGCGTCTCGCACAGGCCAGAGGAAGAAGGCGCTTCATCTTGGTTCCGTCAAGGCCAATGTCGGTCACGGAGAAGCGGTGTCGGGTGTGACTGCCATGATCAAATGCCTTCTCATGCTACAGAAGAACCAGATCCCACCTCATTGCGGCATCAAAAAGACGATCAACCAAACTTTCCCACAGGATCTGAATGCACGCAATGTGCATATCGCATTCAAGCCTACACCATTAGCCTCAAGCGATGGTTCCCCGAGGCTTATCTTCGTCAACAACTTCAGTGCTGCTGGTGGCAATACCGCCATGCTCCTGGAGGACGCGCCAGCGCGCCCAGCCCTCAAAGACGATGGTCGCGGTGACTATGTCATCACCGTCTCAGCGAAGTCAAAGTCCGCTCTTCGCGCGAATACCAAGAACCTCGTGCACTTCATCAAGCACAATCCCCAGACTCGCCTCCCAGATCTTTCGTACACCACCACCGCTCGGCGCATTCAGCACAACTACCGCATTGCCTTCAGTTGCGACAGTCTAAGCAAAGCATCAGAGATCCTGACCTCAAAGCTTGATGACGCTGTCGAGCCAGTGCCCAGCGTCTCCCCAACTATCGCATTCGCATATACTGGTCAAGGCTCCCATTACACAGCTTTGGGCAAGCAGCTCTATGACCTTTCAAAACACTTCCGCTCCGACATCCAGAGCTTCGATAATATTGCTCAAAACTTTGATTTCCCGTCATTCCTTCCTCTCCTGAATGGCGATGTCAACGCTCAAGATCTGTCGCCGTTGATTGTCCAAGTGGGTCTCACTTGCATACAAATGGCCTTGACACGCCTGTGGGCATCATGGGGCGTCAAGCCAGACGTCGTCATCGGTCATAGCTTGGGAGAGTATGCTGCCCTCAACGCAGCAGGTGTTTTGTCTGTCTCGGAGACAATCTATCTGGTCGGCGAGCGAGCGAAGCTTCTGCAAGAGAAGTGCACTGCCAATTCACATGCCATGCTCGCCACCAAGTCTGCCACCAGCTTGCTGAAAGAATCATTTGCCGGCTTCCCAGGCGTCGAGGTTGCCTGCGTCAACGGAGCCCGAGAGACTGTTCTCGGCGGCACGGTCAATGACATTGACCAGGTCGCAGAGAAGCTCTCAAACCAAGGGACCAAGTGCACCAAGCTCAACACACAATACGCTTTCCACTCATCCCAGGTGGAACCCATTCTGGCCGAGTTTGAAAATAAGGCCAAGTCGGTCACGTTCAACAAGCCGCAAATCCCTGTGATATCCCCACTGCTATCGAGCGTTTTGAGTGAAAGTCACACCATTGATGAGCACTACCTGAGCAGGCACGCTAGAGAGACCGTCGACCTTTCAGGAGGCATGGCGGCAGCTCAGCAACTTGGCCTTATCAACGATCAGACAGTTTGGGTCGAACTTGGCCCCCACCCAGTCTGCATGAGTTTCGTCAAACAGGAGCTTGGACACGATGTTCTCACAGCATCGTCCCTCCGCAAAGGCACGGCTCCATACAAGACCATCTCCGATAGCTTGGCGATGCTGCATCTCAACGGGTTGTCCATCGACTGGAACGAGTATCACCGCGACTTTATTCAATGCGTCCAGATGCTAGACCTTCCCGCATACGCCTTTGACAACAAGAATTACTGGATCCAGTATACTGGGGACTGGAATTTGCACAAAGGCCAAGTCATGGGACTTGCGGCATTACCTGCGATCGAAGCGGCACCAAAGCTTTCGACGACGACCGTTCACAAGGTCATCTCGGAAGTCGTGGAGCAGGACAAGGCAACAGTTGTCATCGAGTCGGATATCTCTCGCCCGGATCTGCTTGCTGCCATAAGCGGCCACGTCGTGAACGGGACCGCACTTTGCCCGTCATCCATCTACGGCGACATGGCAATGACCGTGGCAGAGCACTTGTACAAGCTTGTCCGACCGAACACTGAGACGGTCCATATGAATGTCTGTCACATGGAGGTGTTCAAGCCTTTGATCGCCAACGACGGTGGCAAAGGCCAAACCATTCGGTTATCTGCCACGACATCAGACATTACCACAGGCCGTGCACATCTCGTCTTCGCCAGTGGGTCCGGTAAGAGCGAGACTCAGCATGCTAAGTGTTTGGTCGAATACGGCTCAGGTACAGCATGGCTTGCCGAGTGGCAACGCAACGCCTACCTCGTCAAGGGACGCATAGAAAGTCTAAAGAGGGACGCTGCTTCCGGCAAAGCCCACCGCATGCTTCGCGGGATGGCCTACAAGCTCTTCGGCGCTTTCGTTGAGTACGACTCCAAGTATAGAGGAATGGAAGAGGTCATCCTTGACAGTCCTGAGCTTGAGGCGACTGCTCACATCGCCTTCCAAACCAAAGAGTCCGACGGAAACTTTGTGTGCAGCCCTTACTGGATTGACAGTCTTTGCCATCTCGCTGGTTTCATCGTCAATGCCAATGATGCTGTCGACTCTAGCAAACAGGTCTATGTTTCGCATGGATGGGAGTCGATGCGTTTCGCCGAGCCTATCAAGGCCGACAAGACTTACCGTTCGTATGTCAAGATGCAGCCACTGCCTGGTAACATGGTAGCAGGTGACGTCTACGTGTTTGATGGGGACCGGATTATTGGCATGTGCGGATCCTTGAAGTTCCAGTGCATTCCACGCACACTGCTCAACACCTTCCTCCCACCCAGAGGTCTGGCTGCGCAGAAAGCTCCTATCGCCGCGAAACCGGCACCCAAACCGATCGCCGCGAAACCGGTCAAGAAGTCAGCACCGACACACGTCCAAATCCCAAAGGCAGGTCCCTCAGTCACTGCTCATGTCCTGAACATCATAGCGTCCGAAGTCGGCATACCCGTCGACGAACTTGCCGATGGAATTGATTTTGCCAATATGGGCGTCGACTCTTTGATGTCACTTTCAATCAGCGGCAGGATTCGTGAGGAGCTAGAGATTGACGCGCCGTCTTCTCTGTTCGTCGACTACCCTACCGTTGGTGCCCTCAAGGGTCATTTGGCACAATTCGGTCCCTCTCAGGTCATTGATACAGAAGCCGAATACTCATCAGGCAGCACTACCCCATCATTAGATACCGATGACATGTCCTCGCAGGGATCCGCCCCAACACCAATGTCTCCTCCAGGTTCACCAGGTTCCCCATCTGACTCGGAGTCGCTGTCCATGATCATCCGACAAACCATCTCCGAAGAGATGGGTGTTGACATTGCAGAACTTTCCGCCGCGGATGACTTGAGTGCTCTGGGTATGGACTCGCTGATGAGTCTATCCATCCTCGGAATGCTAAGGGAGAAGGCTGGCCTCTCCCTACCTTCTGACTTCTTGGTGGACAACCAAACCATCAAAGCCATCGAAACAGCTCTGCATATCGGTCCTCCTCCACCAAAGCCCCAGGCGAAAGCCAGGCGGGCAACTCCGGAGCAGGAAGCACCGGTGATGCAGATGGCGAAACAAGTCAATGCACCGACAACATACAAACCAAAAATCAAGAAGCCTTCCCTTCCCGAGCGCTTCGCTAGCTCCATCCTCCTTCAAGGTTCTCCCAAGACCGCCGAAAAGAGCTTCTGGCTCATTCCTGACGGTGGTGGTGCACCTACTTCGTACATCTTCCTCGACGAGATTAGTCCCAAAGTCGCCGTTTGGGGCCTCACCTCACCCTATTGCAAGACACCTGAGGAGTACATGTGCGGTGTAGTTGGCATCGCGACCAAATTCATGATGGAGATCAAACGACGGCAGCCAAAGGGACCGTATCACATCGGAGGCTGGTCCGCCGGTGGAGTCATCTCCTTTGAGACGGTGCGCCAACTAATAGATATGGGCGATGAAGTCGAAACTCTCGTCTTCATCGACACCCCCTGCCCGTTGATCATCGAACCGTTACCGGGAACCCTGCACCGCTTCTTCGGTTCCATCGGTCTCCTCGGCGAAGGCGACGGCGCAATCGATCGTCTCCCGCCCTGGCTCCTCCCCCATTTCGCCGCCTCGGTCCATGCTCTTTCAACGTACGATGCAGCGCCCATACCTACAGAGAAATGCCCCAAAGTCATGGCCATATGGTGCGAAGACGGCGTGTGCAAAGAGGAAAGCGATCCGAGGCCGGACCCTTATCCGTACGGACACGCGCAATGGCTGCTCGAGAACCGGACCGATTTCGGGACCAACCTCTGGGAGGAGTTCTTGGACGAGAAGAAGATTACGTGCCGGCAGATGCCTGGGAATCATTTCAGCATGATGAAGGCGCCGTATGTGGATCACTTGACAGGGTTTTTGAGGGAAGCTTTGGCCTGAAGGAGACGAGAGGGGGGAATCGATAAAGGGAAGATTGAAGACGGTACAGATGGTTGATATATGCGCTCGTCAATATGGGCTGGCTGGACTGGACTGGGCATGGCATTACAGGTTTACAAGGTGGAGTTGGTGCTTATGCTGGACTCTTTTGCAGCTTTTGTCGCTTTTGTCGGCTTTTTTTTGGAAGACCCCTCAGAACGTGTTTTTGCCGTCTTCCTTTTTTTGGTTGTCATTGTTATTTTGCAACTTGGACTTGTTTTCCACCTTTTGTTTTTTGGTTACTCTTTCGGCATTCTTATGATGGATGAACGGAGGCTTATTGTTTAGACCTTAATCTCATAATTCTTCAATTAAAATTACTCTTCAACATCGAGCTTTCACCGTTAAGTTTATAGTGAGAAGGTAGCAACCGTTCGTATAAGACGTGTCGCTGCTCTAATTAATTATTTGTTATATAACGGAGAGAGAGAGAGAGAGAGAGAGAGAGAGAGAGAGAGAGAGAGAGAGAGAGAGAGAGAGAGAGAGAGCGAGAGAGAAGGGATAGTTATGCTATTAGAGAAAGTCCCATGTAATCGATCTTCTCTGCGAGATTGATATCGTAAAGTCCGTACGCGAGTATATACAATTAGGTAAATATCTTTCTTCCTTTCTTTCTTTCTTTCTTTCTTCCTTTCTTTTCGTCCTCATCTCTCCCGTCTATTTATTTTATCATAAAACCAAGCCTACTATAAACCAAGCAGTCAAACCAAGTAATTCACATAACTAATAGACATGACATACTTCTTTATCCCTACCCCCCCCCCCCCCGCGCCGCCTTTTTCTTCAAGTCCTTACTTATCTTTATCTTTATCGTCCGTCTATCTTATTCGTGTGCTAGTATAGGGGGTTGGGTTTTAGAGCAGGAATTTTTTGAACTTGAAAAGATTGGCTTCTAAGTAACTACTTGTCTTATGTAACTGGTTTACGCTAAGAGATGGACTTTCGAATAAATTGGGGTTCTTCTGAATCACTCGACTTCACGTTAGTGTGCTAACTTACTTTTTTTTTAAATGCGCTCAGACGAACACACTCGCGAGTGTGTGTCTGAGCAATACATATAGTGAGTGTATACACTATATAAGTTAGTAATCTAACTCTTTACGGAATTCTTAAATAATTAATCTAACCCCTTACGAAGTTCTTAAATAACTTAATATATTTTTTTAAAAATATAAAGAATATTTGTATGTAAAAGTTATTCTTTATAGTAAGTATTCTCTATAATTTTATATATATATATATATTATTTTAACGTACCTCTTCTTCTTATTATTGTGAAATAATAGATTTAAATATTTTAGTGATATATTAAGTATACTAAGCTCTAACCTTTCCTTACATAGATATTCTAAAAGACGCTACGATGTGTGCCGAGATTACATACTTGAAAGTCTATTTCTTAGCGTTAAACAGCTAATATATGTAGTGTATACACGATTTTAATTCTCAGGGTAGGCTGAAACCCCCTTATATCTATCTATCTAGCTATAATTATCTTTCTAGCTCTCAATTAATCTATTTTGAATAGTTGACTATAAAATTAACTAGTTAGTTAGCTAATATACCTACCTACCTATCTATCTACCTAACCAATCTACCTTATATATCAAATATATATCAAATATACGAAACAGACTTCCTTTATCCTTTATGCTACACTTTACACTTTACATCTTACATCTTACATCTTACACCCTCCGTCTTCGTTTAAGATGGAATAGAATATCTTTTATTCGAGCACGACGTCTTGACGACGTTAGCTACGGGTTTAGTTGGGTGGGTGATGTGATGGGAGTCGAATCATTTCAAATCAAGCCAAGTTTATGTCCTGCGGGTTCGTTTCGTTTCGTTCGTTTGTGGGTGTGGTGGTATAGATTGATGGATTGATGGATGATGGATGATGTGAGCTTTATGGGGGGAGAGGGGGGAGATGTGAGATGCGTATTAATGTGGGGGGAGAGGGGAGAGGGTGAAAAATGGGAAAGGTGAGGGGGGGTATGGTGAGGGGATGGTGGTGGTGAGGCATGAGTGGGTTGCTTATTTCAAAGGAGAGACAGGAGATTGGGATAGGGATAGGAATTGGGGGGTGTGAGTTTGGCGGTTTGGGTTTAGAGGATTTCCGTGGGGAGGGGTTTGGGTTGTGGGTTTTGAAGTTTGGTTTATAAGTTGTGAGTTTGGGTGAGGGAGAGAAGGGGGGTGATGGTGAGGAAAAGGGGGTTTGAGATAATAATAAGGGGGGACGAGAAGGGGGTAATGATAGAACTATATTAATATAAGAGTAGAAGGGTAGCGGTGATAATAATAATAATAATAATCTTATGTTTTTATAAGATGAGACGAATTGAGGTGATGATGATGATGATAATAGTAATAGCGTTTGTATAATATGAGAAAGGGGGTTCAGGAGATAATAGTAAGGGGTGATGATAAGGGATCGAGATGGTAAAGAAAGGGGTTTGATGTGTTGAGTTGAGTTGGCTGGCTGGCTATTGAATAGATAGATAGATAGATGAATAGTGAACTAAAGTCGAATAGATAGATAGATAGATAGATAGATAGAATATCGAAAGCGAAAGGGGGCATCATTGGAACTACGGTGTTCATAGAATCGAACAACGTGCATTCGGGGAGGGATGGGAAATTCCTTTCACAAAGTTGAGAACCCGGAGGCCTTTCTTTTGCTTTGGATAGCTTATATGACGTGCGCGAGTGAAGAGGGAAAGAAAGAAAGAAAGAAAGAAAGAACGAAAGAAAGAAAGAGCTGGCAATACATACATGCTCCTTTCCGTCTCAAGTAAGTGGGAGAGGAGACTTGTTTTCAGAAGGTCTCAGGGTATATGGTATAGTTCCTCATAGACATTGTTCTATTCTGGCGGAAGGAAGAGAGAATGTTGGGAAGGATAACATACCCATACTTTGAATTCGAACTGGTAACGGGTCACGGAAAGGAGCAATGAAGAGAGGGAGAAAGGGCCCAGACTTGCCGACGAGGAGAAAATCGAAAAACACAGTGTCCATATGGCTGGCCTAACATGACGAACGTACCCTCAAAAACCACAGCTATGCAAACCTCCCTCCACCGCCCCGTATATCATCGTCGAGCCACACACCACCTAACACCCAAACCCCCCACCCATCGCATCCAAACAAACCCCCTCCCTCACTCACTCATTCAACCCCAACGGATTCCCCCCCGTCTGCTCCTTCCCCGCAATCGGCTTCTCCATCTCCTCATTATGCCTCTCCACCTTCTCCGTCTCCCCCTTTGCATTCTGCATCGCGTCCGGCGCCCTAAATAACCCGCCGACGAGCGGATCGATGAGCCCGCCCACGGGCGCCGCGACCGTCTCGAGCCCTTTGCCGACTGGTCCGCCTACTTTTCCGAGGGTGCCTTGGATCTTTTCGCCGGCGGAGTTGCCGAAGTTGGAGGGGGCGGAGAGCATGGAGCCTGGGTGGGGGAGAAGTGGGGGGGTGGGGTTAGCTTGGTAGATAGATTGGGGGGGTGGATGGATAGGTATCGTGGGGGGTGAGGGGGGGTGCGGGAGGGTATGGGATGGAGGGGTGATACCGATTGTAGTACCTTTTTTCTCCGTGGGAGGCGCTGAGGGGTCTGGGGTGGCTTGGTCGCTTTGGTCGGTTGCCTCGGGCTGCTGAATGTTGAGTTCTTCTTTTTCTTCGGCCATGGTGAGCTTGACTGGGTATCTTATTTCTTTGGGTGCTAAACGGTCGAGGGGGTTCTTGGTATCGAGGTGTGCGTTGCTGCTGTTGTTGTTGTTAATGTATATGTGGAAGAGTGTGAGGGCAGATGAGCAAACGGAATCACGAGTTCGTAGCGGCAGTAAATAGCGGGGTGGATGCCCTTAACCGATAGGGGTAACGCGCAAGACGGGAATTTTCCGCAGTCACTATAAATTCAGCAACCCTGGAAGCTCTCGGATCGTGCACCCATCACGCCCGTCGGAAATGCCCCCCTCCCCCTGATGGAGGCAGTTTTCAACTCACAGCCAACGACTAACTGACTTCAGGTTGGCAGCTGGTATACTGTAGCCTGTTGGAATAGCCCAAAGCCCCATCGGTTAGGACTCTCCGGAGCACGAAGACCTCTCTCCCTCCTTCCTTCCTTCCCATGGAACTATACTCTTACCGAATTTCCATTCACGAGTCCCGTGTCTTTCTTCACTGTTCTTCAGCAGACAGCCACCTGATGGATTCAGCCTACGGATCGGACATGTCGGGATGAGGAGCTGCCCTTTGGCGCAGGATTATCTCATGGCTCTTATGTTGATCATAAGAATAGTATTTGCGTGAACCTACTGCCTTTCAAGAGCCAATTTCGAATGCTGCCTCTTCTCTCGCTGCCATGAAGCTACCGCGACATGTGAAGACACTAAACTAAAACATCAGCGCGAGTTGGTGAAGTAGGTAAGAACAGAGGATCACCCGGCAATGCTCATGATAAAAGAGGGTTCAATCAATCAATCAATGAAAACGTGGGCAGGGTTTAATGCAGAGCACTGATTTCACTCGTCGGACTAGCTTCATTGGTTGCTCTTCCACACAAGTGTAGCAGGATGCAAGGAGGCTAGAAGCTCCGGAAACCAGAAAATCTGAAGAAGAGCTGTAGCTCCGCCACGACAGAAGCCACCAACGTTGAACGACCCGTCGTCGGTTCGCATGCTCGTATGCACCAGACCAACGTCTACGAGGGATCACTCAATGAGACGTGCCGTTTGCAAGGAAGGACTAGCCAACCTCAAGAGCCTCAGACTCAGGGCAGAGTCGGCAACGATCAACGTCCACGTTCCTGTGACCCACGTTTGCACATCAAGAGAAGCGAGCAGCCGAAGACTTCCAGATCAAGCTGCTATCTAAAATTCATCAATACCCTTACTAGTACAAATGGAGCCATTGGCGGACGAGAAAAGGCGACCGGATAATGATTGCTCCCTGCAAATGCCACGGAGCGGCAAGTCGCCCTTATGAGACCCACCGCTGGTTCAAACGCAGGGTCCTTCTGACGATTCACCTTCAGTACGCCGAGTCGCCAGTTTTTAAACGAATTCATGCTTCTACTCGCACTCTTGATCGCATCGGAAGATGCAGGCGATATTATGGTTCTCCTGGCGGCGCAAGGGTCTGGCGGCAGCGGTCCAGATCGCAGGGGTCCAGCGAGCAGATTGTCACTCTGCAGATCAAATCGCCCTATCAACGGGTGGGAATTGTAGTGGCGTTCGAGGCCTGGGAACAGGAGGTGTTGGTTCGTCGGCACAAGGATAATGCAAGAGCTGTGATGAAGTCCAGCCAGTATCCATTCCAGTGTGCCCGATTCCCCCATCCGGTCGCCTGAGACTTTGATAAACTGCTGAGGTGTCGTCGAGCCAGTTCTCGTTGAGAAAAATACTCAATCTGACCAAATGTCGCAGTCCTGGATCGGAGACCCAGCTTCTTGGTCGGCTACGCATAGATGTCCTAGATTCTGGTCGTGACGTCAGCTGGGAGCTTCATTCAACTGATTCGGTGAGATTGGTTGATGGTAGTTCAGGAGGGGTGTTAATCCTGACACCATGGGAGAGTAAGTGGTTGAAGACTAAGCATATTTCCACTTATCGAGACAGGCAAGAGAAGATGAAAGTGTTGAGTATTATCACTTGAGGCGCTTCTCATGCTCCTGACAGGGTGCCGGAAACCATCCAGGATGAAGGAATAAGCTCTGAACAACCTCCATTCAATAACCATCCCTGAGCGAAGAGGCAAAGAGGTTCCACTTTCGATAAGATGGAGCTCGAATTTTAGCCAACAGCGCCTTGATCCACAACATGAATACGTATCCTTGAACCCAGCGCCAACTTACAATTATCACTGTTTGATTTCCCGGTAGTCGGGCAACGTACCACATTGTAGCATTCGCCTCGGGTAGCTTTGGCGTTTGCAACCTCTGCTGCGCGTGTAGCTAGAATCCAACTCCCGTCTCAGTCTTTGTCTTTAGTAGCTTTTTCCTGTGCGAGCTGGAAACCATCAAGCACTCTATTAAGTATATCTTGTGGCGAAGCATCTTCCGCAGAATACGAGACGACGCAAATCCTCATTCTTATTGTCATCTTCAGGCGGCCAAGTTCAGTGGAACCAACCATCGTTCTCGTCGCAAAGTGCGAATTTCCAACCGTGAGGATAATGGAAGAACAATCGCGATTCAATCGGTTTGACATCCGAGATCGGTCTGCTTGTGATCGCTTTCTTGCAGTCATCTCATCGACAGAAGCGGGGTACCGTGTACCGTGTTCGATTTGCGGGGCGAACCTGGGTACCAATAGGCTGCTCGCAGACATCCTTTGGACATCTGTCGCTAGGCGGGCGGTGGCAATGCTTCAGGCTTGATAAGTGAACGCCCTTCGATCGATCAACGAGAACGGACTTCTTTCTCTCAAGATTGTTAACGACTCCTCCGTCAGTACCACACGGATATGATCGAAAGGATAAAGATTGTCAGGCCAGTGGAAATAAAGGGGTACTTCTGCCCCTTGTTCGTACGTATGGGTCCTTGCAGTTGCGCATATGCATTGATACATTAGCGCATTCTAAAATACTAGCGCCAGACTCAGGATTCTTCGTTCCCCATTTTGTCCAACCCCGCCAAGAACAATTCACAACACAATCCAACTCTCTATCCTCCCAAGTTCAGGCTCTTGGATTCCATATCCATCACCAGCCGTCAGGATCCTATGGCACACGGATGCGTCACCGCTTTTACGCTGGCTGTCCCTCCAGCGATCTCGAGGATTGTATTACACAGCTCGGTACGCGAGCCCAAGAAGTTACCGAATTATAAACGGCAGGCCGTGGGGTTTCCAAGTACGAGGTCGAAGATATTTTCATCGCAAACTATTTTCCTCGTACTTTACCGCTTTTCGACATGACCACCAGCCAAGGCTTCAATGAAGCTCGAGTATCGAATTCCATGATCACCAGGTACAGACAGAAGTCAGCCGCGTTTCTGTGACAGAGCCAGGTGCATCCGTCCAAGCAAAAGATCCAAACGAGGCAAAGCCCCTCCATTGCACGTTGGAGGGAGCTTTTCTGCGCCAAGCCATCTTGCAGATTTTAAGGGGTCATCCCATAGTGCCCCTTTCCCTTGGGTCTTCTTCCATGCAATTGGGGATGTTGAAGTCGGCTGGAGAGAGAGCTCTTTGCCACCTTTCGTGCCGAAGAAGCTATCTTTTCCAAACAAGTTGGACAACCCGTAGAGGTTTAAGTTGGTCTGCTTCTTTCCCTGGAAAGCCTTTATTGAATGATCAGACGCAATAATGACAGGAATCCTATCCAGTCTATGACTGAAAAAGAAGCTGCATCGATGTTAGGACAACATTTCAGGGAGGCGGAGGTGTTTAAATCCAACATGAGTAAAGCAAAGCAGGCGGGGCTCCACAATCTTGCGTGTTTGGCATCCTAATTTCACGACTCTGGAATTGACTTGAGATTCACGGTCAAAGTTGGCTTCCTTAGCTGTTCTATGAGGATACTGACGACGGATCGGGTTACTCTAACGCACTTATGCATACACAAGTTATACATTTGAGAAAAAGCTATTGTGTATAGAGTCAGTAACAGTTGACTGTAAAGGGTTTGAGATAGACCGTGCAAAAACAGCACTGGCTGGTACCCGATGCCCCAACAAAAGCATTCTATATACCCACTTTCGGCAGCAACTACCTTAAGGTTTCTGTACAACAACCACAGTCTACATACTTACTCTCAGCAACCTTTGTTGTGCAGTACTATCTTCATTGTCGCTCTCGTCCATCTTTCCACCTTCACTTTGGTTGTCAGCTGAGGTATCTGCCCAAGTGTCTTTGAATGTCATCTTTGAGACTCCTCTCAGCAAATTGATGGTGCAGACTCGCATCCGAGCGGTGTTCCTACTTTTCCAATGTCATTTTCAATTCAACAGGCCCTTTCACAGGATCGGCAATACATCATGCCGCAGTACCGACTTTGTGGCACGGCACCTTCTGTTCCATCTAGGTCTAGCGATCTAAGCGCTGAACCTGGCGACCTATTGCCGTCGCGATCTGATCCGCTAAGATACCCTATTACGTGCATGATCAAAGGCCGAAACCCGGTAACACTGCACTAATATTCCCGAAGAAGACATCGGCCTTAATTTTCAATCGAATCGTCTAAGGATTTGGATCGTAGCAAGTGCTACCCACCTGACAGCTTGGCGGGAGGGGGCACGCTACGTAGAAAGACGGCTTCTTTAGGCGCAGATTTTGGGATGGGCTACCCCGCAAGATACGTACACCGCAACTAAGCAATATGAATGTGATTCATGGGAATGCACTGCCTGGGGAAATACGTATACAACCAATATGAATGAGCCTCACTGGAGTGCACTGCCCCAGAGGGGGGCCCAGAGGGGGAAAGCGATAACGATAACGACAAGGCTGCAAGGCAGCAACGGTTCGCCCCACGGATCGTTAGTGGCAGCGGCTCCAACAGAGCCCTGGAAAGGTCAACCTCAAAGTCTGGGCACCCAATGAAAGCTATCAAACTGCAAGCTTGACGGCTATGTCATCGGGCCAGTCGGTTGGTGGCTACCTTTACTTGACATCATGCACGACTTATCAGCACCAGGCTGGGACCGATATCGACTCCAAGATGGCCGGTGTGTGGATTGGTAATAGGCTGTGCAGGTATCCTTCCCATCCTTCCTTCTTTACTTTCCACGTACGTCTTTCTTCTGTGTTCATCGTTCGAATTCTCATCCTACACTCCCCAGACATGGACCCTCTGTCAGTCTCGGCGTCAATAATCGGGATAACCACCGCAGCTGTACAAGTTGGGCGTCTGCTAAAGCCATTCATCGATGGTGCATATGGAGCGCCCACATCCGCACGCGGCGTCCTCATGGAAGTCACTGGCATCTATGCATGCCTACACCAATTGCAAGGTTTCCTGATAGGAAATGAAGAAGCTGCCAAGTCCCGAAGATCTCTCATCATGATTGAACAAGTCATCATTGTCTTCACAGACTGTGTCTCAATCTTCTCGGAACTTGAGCAGACCCTCGAATCGCTGAAGACGGGCGAACACATGCGGTTGATAGATCGAATGAAATGGGTCTCCAAAGAAACTGCTATTTCGAAACTCATCGCACGGCTCCAGGCCTCAAAGGCGTCATTGAATTTCATGCTGACGATCCTCACTTGGTAAGTGGGGAGTTCGTGTGTGTGATACATCCAGTGGTACTGACGAACGGTCGCTCTCAGTACATCGATGGATCGGGCGGAAGCCTCTATGCGCAACCTCACCAGTCTAGTGCAGGAAGTGCTGAGAGCAAATGTCAACATGGCTGCCCGGCTGAAGAATCTTGAAAGAATGCATCCGGCGTTAGCCGCCTCCGTGTGTACATCGCAAAATGATAATGCTAGAAGCGAAGGAACCGATAGCCGCGCCGTCAGCCGAAGGACCTATTATAGATTCACCTTCGAGGAAGAGCTCGAAACGTCTCCGGTCTACAAAAGAGCCGGCCTGAATCATATCAGATACTCCATATCTTCCACCTCCTCATACGGCCCTTCATGCCTCTCAGGCCTAAGTCTGTCAGACGTCAGTAATGTTTCTGCCATCGCCCTTCCCATATCTCCTATGGAACTTTGGAATCATCAGCGGTATAGACCCAAAATAGCAGGGACCCCAACGGCTGTCACTTCATTGGATGCATGGTACAATCCACCAGCGATGGTACATACAGCCTGACTAAGCCCAAATCTTAGACGCAGACATTGACATCGGACACAGAAAAGCGCCTTCATACGCACCGCCTACTTCAACGGCCAATACACAAACCAGTATGCGCAATCCAAATTCACCGGACATCTGATATACCGACGCTTCACAATCACCACGCCCCACTCCCCGCCAGTCTTCACAGAAGGGGCAATCATGCCCCAGAGTCCTAAAGAGCTCGAGAGGATTGGCGAAGAGGCTTCCGAAAATGAGGAGCGATTCGAACTTGAAGACACCGCAATCGAGAACGCACCGCCAGAGCTTGAATGTGGTCAGATACCCCTAAAGAGTGCTCTGAATATGGACGCAATCGATCTGCACGCCACCACCTCACTGCCTCGAGCCCCCTCTCCTGCCGCGGCTCCGTATCCCTCGCCGGAGAAACCCTTGACGCTTGCATCCCCCGAGGTCTGGTGGAAAGGCGGCACGACGCTTGCCGCCCGCCGTCGTAGGAATCGTAGCAGCTCACCTTCAATCACCTTGACCAAGCCGCTGGCGGATATGGGCGATTCGCTGAATTGGAAGTTGTCGGTCTTGCACAGGATCAATGCTATACGGTACCCTTGGTAGTTCTTGGTATTTGGGCCTCACCACCCCCAGCGATGATAGTTTCCTTTGAGCTTTTTCATACCTGAGGGTCGTCTGTCTTTGATAAATGTAGATATAATATATTTCAACTGGCCCTTTCTATACCACCTCACTCTCATCATTTCAACGTCAATGCTTTTTTGGATTTCGCTTCTCTCAACGACGTCGGATGAGCCCCAGGATCGTCTAACTTCACATCAGCCAGCCCCCTTCTCAATCAACCAACCAACCAACTGCACTCTCCCCAGTACCGTACTGCGATCCTCATGCCCCAACACTCGCCTGTACATAACACCACCCTACACACCAAGACAAGATTTCTCAAGCACGCCCATACACCTACCTATGTCAGATACACCCCAGCATATACATAACCCCCATCCCTCAATCGACATGAAAATACCAAAACCACATACACACCAATCACCTATATCCCTCCCTTATCTCATCATCTCCGACAGAAATTCTATTACTATATATTATCCCTTCGTCAAACAAACAAACAAGCACCGCTATGCTCCCTCCCTCCCTCCCTCCCTCGATTCCGCAGATATGTCTGTTTTGAATTTTATATATATACCATTTTCTTCCCTTTTCTTCCCTTCCCTTCGATATCGAGGGAAAGGCCGCTTCTGCAGAGACGGAGAGGGTCGTTTTGGTAGATGGACAGCTCTGTGCCTGATACAACGCTGGCGGATGATTGCACTGTCTTAGAGGGTGATTAATTGATTGATTAGTGGGCAAAGGGGGGGGGAATAAGGGGGGAAGGGGGAGTTGCCAATTTCGCGCCGGCGGTGGAAAGGAAAAGAGTATTTTGGTGTGTATGTGTTGTGCTGTTTCAATGTCGCTGCTAGGCGGCTGGGGGTGTGGGGGGGGGGGGAGGGGGAAGTGTCTATGTAGACATCACGAAGTAAAAGACAAAGAAGGGTGTTTGAAAGAAGAGGAAGGATAGGGTATCCAAACGCCTCCTCTCGTCACAATCATCACAATAATCACAATGAAACCTTCACGCCCGAGCCTCGGAAGCCACAACAAGGAAAAGAAGAAGGAGAAGGAGAAGAAGAAGAAGAAGAAGAAGAAGAAGAAGAAGAAGAAGAAGAAGAAGAAGAAGAAGAAGAAGAAGAAGAAGAAG
>JANQBS010000232.1:0-61440 GCA_033085395.1 Xanthoparmelia taractica | reverse complement strand
GTTTATCTTAATATTATTTATTAAATATTAAAGTTTAATAATTACTTAAGCTAATTTCGCCCTAACTTATATATTAATCTAAAAAATTTTTATCTTATTCGTTACCTAATATAAGAAATAATTTATATTATAAAATACTTCTACATATATTAGAAATTTCTTAGATCATTTCATGATATTAGTAATTTCCCATCTTATATCTTTATAAGTAATCTAATATAATCCCCTCATGATACCCTTTCTTGATATAATATGATACGATATAATATGGGATATCCCACTAAATATACTAGACCTTTCCGGCCCGTATTTGAGTATATCTAAATACGAGAACTTATAGACTTATTTAAGTTTATAAACTATCTTTTAAATTATAATCTTTTAAAAATTTTAAATTTTTTTTAGAATTAATCGATTTAGATAAGAATAAGATATATTTTTATTATAACGTTAAGAGTTTAAGAGTATTAAAATCTTTATTTAAGAAGATATTTCTTAACGTATTAAAAATAATTTAATCTAATCGGATTTTTCGAGAAAGCTTTTATAATTTAAATAGAAAGTATTAAATATCGCATTAACGTGTCTAAATATATATATTTATTATCGTACGATTAAAGTTATTTAATAATTATATTCTCTTAACGAAAAATATTTTAAGTTATCTTAAATTTTATAATATTTTAACTTTTATTTTATTTTAATATAGATCGCTTTAAGAAATAATATAGAATTAATTAATAGAAATTTAACTCGATATTTTATTAGATAAGAATAATAAGCGAGAATCTAAAATCTCAGTATAAAGACTTTAATATATCTTCGAGATACGTTCTCAAGACTAAGATATTCTAATTTAATCTTTAGGACTTTTATCGAGAAATACTTTTATTCGAAATATTAGATTTTAGAATAAATTTAATTTAGATATTATTAAGATATTATTAATTAAAAAGAGATTAAAAATATACTCGAATATAATTTTTTAGTGTAATATCTTAGAATTATCTTTAAATATTAAATCTAATAATAGCGCTATTTAATCGAAGATTTTTAAGATTTAATATATGAGCTATATCTATAGACTTATTCGAGATTAAGAGCTTAACGAAATAAATTAAACTTAACTTTAAATAGTGATTTAATAAGTGTATCGACGATTTACTTCTTAATAAAAATATATTCTAAGATAATATTATTATTCACGATTTTTTCGCGCCCGAAATAATATTAAATATTAATATATTTAATACGATTATAAAATTAAGAGTTCTTAACTAAGATTATTATATCTTAATTATTATAAAATATAATTATTATTAAAGTAAATATAAAGTTATTAGACTCGAACTAAGTTCAGACGATAAGGGCACGCTCGCTTTACGTGACGTTATTATTAAGATTTATTATATTATTAAGAATAATTACATTAAGACTATTAAATAGTCTTTCGAGCTATATAATCTCTTTAATAACTTAAGTTTAATTAATATATTTTATTTTATAGATAAATAGCGTTATTATTAATTATTATTTAAACGATTAGCTAATAATAGCGCTATCGAGATTAAAAATATATTCGGAAGTAAAACGTCTAATATCGTGATTACTAGCTTAATCTACGTTAATATAGTCGCGTAGTAAGATAAGTTTCCCTTTATAGATAAGCTCAAGATATAGCGTATTATATAAATATCTAAGAATTTATTTAATTATCTTTTAATAAGAATTATCTAAATTAAAGATATAACGAGAGATTATCGAAATAAAGTATATAATATTAGGTCTTATATTAAGTATAGCGTATATTAGAGATTTAATAATTAATTAATATCGAATATAAAAATTATTAATAACTTTGAAATCTCTCTTGATAATCTCGAGATATGAGAATTTTATTAAAATATCAACGACTTTAATTCGATCACTTTATATATTATAATTTTAAAAATTCTTTTTAAGATATTCTTTTTAATTAAGAGTTATAATTTAATTTTATCGATCTCGCGTTATCTTTTTATTTAGATAATATATAAGAAGATCTAAGTTTATTATTTAAAACTTATTATAAGTATCTTTTTTGGCTTAATAATAGCGACGCGATTAAATTTAATAATAATCTTTTTATCTTTATAAATAAAGATATTAAAATTCTTCGAAAGAGATTAATATTTAAGCTTCTTAAGAAAAACGATAATAATATTATATTAGACTCGAAATAATTATTTTAATTTGTAGAGCGCTTTATTAAAACGATAAACTCGATTAATTTTATTATTATATTCTTAGAATTAACGAATATAGATTACTTTATCTATATTTCTATATAAGAAGATAATTTTAACGTTTATTTAATTAAGCTTTAGATCGAAGATTATTATTAGATATTAAAAGATTAAGTGAAAGAAAATTAATTTCTTCTAACGAAAACTATTATCTAAATATTACTTATTTAATCCTTAATAGATAGTTACGACTTCGGTAGGTCTCCCGAGGTAGATATTAGTTCGATATTAAGATGAATAGATACTATTCGTAATAATCTACCGGGTAACGAGAATTCTTTAAGTCTATATTAAACTTAATTATATTTCTTTCTAATATAAATTAAATATTATACTTAATCTCTTATATTACTATTATCTTATTATTTTCTATTATTCGCGATATATCTCACGAGGCGCCGACTTAATAATTTAAGTAATAACGTATAACTCGAGAATTAACACGATTATCGAATAATAATTTAGCTATTACTCGGGATTTAGAGTATTTAAACTTGAGTACGCCTAATGATAGCGTAATAGATGTAAGTATTGATAAAGTAGATATTAGTGTTAATCGTGTACGAGGTGAGGGAATAGATGAGTCGATGTTATAGATGCTATTATCGCTGATGAAATACGACGAGTCGGATAATTAGCAATTCTTATTCTTATCGGGTTTTTTAATATCGTGAAGCTCGATATTCTCTTCTTTCTATAGTTTGACGCGATTATCGCTACGAGAGATCTTTTATTTCTAAAAGTTATTATTGTTATTAAAAAGTCGCTTTATTAAAGTTAAGAGATACGAGCGAAGCTTTGCTATAACGTTATTATTTTTTTTATAAGATATTCTTAACGTTCGTTAATAGTGTAATAATAAATTAAATAGCTTTTGTATATCTATTCTTATCTTTTTTAATTAGACTCTTAACTTATATTAGACTTATAAATTAAAAAGTTACTTTAATTACGCGCTATATCTTTTTTATAAACTATTTCGTAATTTAGCGTAAATTCTTAATATATATAATAAGAAAAATAACTTTATTTCTAACTCTAATTCAATTCTTAATTATTATTTTTAAATTATTTCGTATTATACTTAATTTCTTTTTAATATCTTCGAGCTCTATTTATATAATAATTAATTACGCTCGAAGCGCTTTAACTTATAATAATTTAGTCTTCGTAGTAGACTAAAATAATTATTATCGTGACGACTAAAGCTCTTCTAGATTAAGAAAAATAAAGTCTCCGACGTTATCGTTTTCTTAATTAATTATAAAATCGTTTTTATATATAAGATCGAACTTAGTTTAACGAAGAAGAAGATATAATTTTTAGCTAAAGAGATAGCGAATTTATCTACTTTGGAGATTCGCGCGCTCTTAATTCGCGCTCTCTTATTAAAGAATATCTTACTTATATTATCGATTAATCGAGGTTTAAATAGAGAAGATCTTATATTATGTAGACGTTAAGCGTTAAGTGGGATATCGATAAAACTCGACTCAATCTTCGTATCGAATTAATAAAGCTAACGCTTTAAGATAATAATAATTATATTTAATATTAATATAGTTATTAATCGTAAAATAGTATCTATTCTCTTAATCTCAAGTATATTATATATAGTTTAAGCTTTTTTCGCTATAGCGTTAAAGTTATAATCTAAGATCTAATTTTTATATAGTAAGTTCGCTCTTAGCTTATAATTATCGTATCTATAAGTCTTTAATATTCGCTAGAATTAGAGGAAATTCTTTTATTACTTTCTTACCTTTATATATCTAATAAATTCTAAAGATTATTTAATATCGTAGTAGATTATCTTAATTAATTTTTATCTATTTTATTTAACTCTTATTAATATAATTAATATATAAGTTTTTCATAAAAAATATAGTAGAGTATAGTCTTATTCTTTCGACGTCGCTTATTTTCGAGTTTATAATCTTAATCATTTAAATATTATTTAAATTTATTCTCTTCGAGAAATAGAGCAATTTATAATTTTTAAATAGTTTTGTAATAATAACGAGTTCGTCTTAATAGTGTTATTCGTTTTGAAATAATCCTCGTCTTTAGCGTTTACTAGATATAAATTTTATCTCTAAAGCTACGATTACGATAGACTATCTAATAAGTCTCTTTTGAAGCTTATTTATATACTTCTTATCGTCTTTACTTCTAGAATTAATTATTATAAAGAATATATTAAAAATCTTTAAATTAAGTATATTTTTAATATTTAATCTATGAAATATAATAATAACTTAAGCGAATTACGTGAATAAGTAAGATTTGAATAAGAGATGTAAGCTTAATAAAAGTAAGAGTATAAGATATATGCGAGATTTTAAAATATAAGTTAAAAGATAAGAATTATTATAGAAGTAAAGTAAGTTATAAGTTTATAAATCATAAGAAACGTGTGAGTCGTAAGAAACGCGTAAGTTTATAAATAGCGTGTAAGTCGAAAGTAGTGAGGTGTTATAAAAATTATAAAAGGTATATAAATTATAAGGAGCGTGATACGTTATAGAAAGATTAAATTATAAGAAGTGAGTGAGTTATAAGAAGTGTAATACTAAATTATTAAAGCTATTAAATTTTAAATAGTAATATTCTTAGAATTAGAGCCCTTAGAATTAAAGCTATTATATAATAGTTCTCTAATAATAAAGCTATATTCGCTTTCTTTATTGTTTAGCTTAACGACGCCTCGCTAGTTAATTAAGTCTAATACTATAATGAACTAGCGAAGTAATAATATTAGAGTTTATCGCTACGAGAGTTATAGATATATTAAATATTGCGAGCGTTATAAATATATTAAATATTAATTTAAATTTCATAATTCCTCGAGATCTTCCTCGTCACCGTTCTATTAGTAAAGAAGTAGCGGGATTTTCCTAGATAAATATATTCGCTAATACGCGATATTAATAAGTGCGCTATAGTCTTACGATATTAAGAATATTAATCTTAAATTTCTCGATCTTTTTTAGAGCGTTCTAAAAATTATTAATAAAGTATTATATACTATATTGTTCTCTTTAATCGCTTTACTTTATTAAATAATACGTTCTTTCGCGAACTATCTTCTTATCGAGTAATTTATTAATAATATTGTCACGAAAATGCACTTGCCAAGCCAATCAAGAAATCGGCTAAGACAAGTGCTTGGCTGGCCCTGACTTAGATAGAATTTTCCAACGTAGAATAATAAAGGATTACACACCCAATTGACCACTGACTATACACCCCTTTGCTGTTATAGTATGGTAGCAACGCCCAAATAGCTGTGTAGCTATTTCAGGAGATCCTCCATCATTGCTTCATTATTATTACTTAATTAGTATTTATTATAATCGTTGAAATAACTCTTTCCGCGGAGAACTGTATTCTATCTAGTAAGATCCGCATACAAAATTATCGGAATTCTTACCCGAACGGTCGGAATCTCACTGAGTTCGTCATCAAATTATCTCCCTTACGCTCACTATTATTAATATTATTACTATATCACTATATTGCTACTGTGATAGACTATTATTATTCTTTTAAGCACGTTGCCGCCCCTTTTAAATTATTTATCACACTATCTTTACTACTATCTTTACTATAGTTGAATAAAAAAGAAGGGAAATATTACACTATTTAATTGCATATATCTTTATATTAATAAGATACCTTTCTCGTTAATATAATACTATCTCTTCGTTATTAAGAAGACTATTATTATTCTATTTTCATCATCAAGAAGACTACTATTATTCTAGCTTCGTCAGCTCTAAATTCTATCTCTTAAGATATTATTATTTTAATCTTTTAAATAGACGAATTTTAGCACTTCGAGCACGTCTTTATTAATCTTATCTTCGACGATATTAAGTAGTTTATTATCGATATCGTTAAGATTAATTTTAGGTCTTTAGAGATTATAAAAGAAGTAATTATATTAGCTCGTGAAGCACATGTAAGAGCTCGTTCTATATCTATTAAGACTTCATTAAATTAATCTACTAGCTAAGCACTTAATCGATCGATTTTTAAGGCTACTCTAACTAGATTTAAGATTAATATTCAATTATTAAGAAGATTAAGAAAACCTTCTTCTATCGGCGATATATCTCTTAAAAATCCTATTATCGATAATTCTTCTATTAGAAATTCTTTTAATATTAACTCTAACTCTAATAATTCAACTAATTTAAACGCTATATCGAATTCTACTTTAAACTTAAGCATAAATCTTACTTCTAGAGATACTTTAAATAATTTTAATATAACTAAAAATAACGAGATTAATTAATAGAATACTAGCTTTTTACAATAGCAATAAACTACGTTATAAGATCTTTTACGTAGCGTATCTAAATCGTCTAATAAGCGAGGATCGCTAGAATAAAATAATATTAATGCTATAATAGAAATAACACCGATATTAGTTAGTAAATGAAATACTAATAATGTAAGATTTTTTATTCCGATATATAAGAATAAGTCGATGGCTTTCGATGCTTCTTTAATAAAGTATACTTCAAAAGAGACTTACTTTCGAGATATAGATTTATTTTTGAAGTATACTCGTAACGTAGCTGATATTAAGAATAATAAGCTTATTTATATAAATCTCTAGACTTATTTTAAGAGATCTACTTTAAAATAGTAATTAAGTGAGTTTTTTAATAATAATAAACGTCTTATAAAGCTCGAGAATAAATTAAATAAGTGAGAAAGAATACTTATCGAGCGATTTAAGATATCTATTAATATAATAATTAATTCGTTATTAAAGGAGAGATATATATTAAGAGATACTATTAGCAAAAGAAAGTCTCGAGAGTATATATAAAAAATCTTATATACTTCGAAGAATATCGACTTAATTAGCATTAAAAATTAGCTTAATATAATCTATAATAATTTAAATATTAAGCTAAGGCGTGACTTAAGAAGATTAAAGAATCGAATTATCTTATATAATTTTCTTGAGAAGATGAATAATCTTAAGCATAACTAGTGAATCTATATAAGCAGGTATAATTCGAGAATATATGAATTTTCTGCGAGGTCTTCTTAGAATCGTTATTAAAATTAGAGTAATAGTAATAGAGATATTTCTAATTAGTATTAGTCTCGTTTATAACAGCAATTTACTTTTTAATAATTCTAGTCTTAGCAAAGTGCGAATTTTAATAATTAATATTAGCGATCTTACTTTTAATAATCTTTTTATTAACTTAACAATTAATATAAGAGTTAAAACGCTTAATTAACTTAGTTATTTTCTTATTAATATAATAGTTAAAATGCTTATTTAAATTTATAGTAAAACGCCTATTAGCAAAACGCTTAGCCTCGTTAGCCCTTATAAATCGCCGCTTTAAACGCGTTAAATTCGATTCTAAATCGACCTTTATTTAATAATCAACAGCAGTTTTCTTTAAGATCAAATCAAGGTTTTTAATAAAGTTTTTCTTTAAGATTAGTCTAAGATTCTTAGCAAAATTAAAGCAATTAAAGATCTTAATTTAATACTATAAATCGTTTAAAAGTAACTACTTATTAGATCTCTACTACTAACGAAAATGCTAAGTTAGAGCATAACGAATAAGCTCGAAGTTCGGACTACCAGGAAGAAAATACTAATATTAAACACTCTTACTTTGCAGGCGAAGATTGGTATAAGAATAAGATGTATTATACTAATTCTAAATGCAACCCTAAGCTTCCTATATAGTCAAATAATGATCAGTTTGCTAACTTTGTGGGGATCGAAACCTACTACCGAAACTATTAGGAATTCTTCTTATTCAAGATCAAATTATATAAGCATTTGCGTATTAACTGTTTCGAAAAGCACGTCTATATCAACGAAGTAATGTCTACGAAGTCTTCTAACTTCGCTGAGAAGTAACTTGTAAGATCTTTTAACTTCGATAAGCAATCTATAAAGTCTTCTAACTTCGCTAATAAATAATTAAAAATTATTAAATTTATCGCTTCTAATTAGGATTTAAGAAATAATTTTACTTTTCGAAGTTAAATTTACGCTATAATTAAGATTAAACTCGATTCTGCTAATCAAGAGAATAAAGTTTATATTAATATCGAATATAGTATAAGCTTAATAGATAGATCATAATATTCTTAGCAGTGTTCGAATATAGCTATCTTTAAAATAATAACATCTTTACGAGTACGTGAAATTAATGCTTTTAAGCACGAGACTTCGAAGTATATTACGCAAGATATCTATCTTTCTAGAATTAATAATCAAGGTCGAAGAGTACTTATATATCTACGTAGAAAATTATATATTATTAATAACTTATATATTAAAATACTTATTAAAAATAACATTATTAAGCCTAAAGAAATTATTATTAATATAGTTAACAAGAAAGCAAGAATTAATAGTTATAGCATTATAATAAATATTACTATTCGACCTCGAGGCGAGTTTATGCGGAGAAAGGTCTATATTAAATTATCTATTTTCGTGCCTTTGTATAGCGAGATAATTCTATTAATCAAAGAAATCAATCTATTTAATAATCGTAATTTCTTATTCGAGTTAGCAGTGCAGACGAATTTGATAATATTTGCTTATTTTATTAATTATATAATAACTAGAATTCTAATTCGAAATAAGTCTAATATATTTATGTAAATCTTAAAGAAGTTAAGACTTCAAAATATTCTCGAAATAAATTACGAAAATTACTTTTAAATTAATATTAAATCTAAATTCGCCTTAACAAAGATAGCTATAAATTTAAGCATAGATTTAAGCTTAAATTATATAACTCTCTTGCTAGCTAAAGAAACTAAGCTATTAAATAAAGTTATAATTTTCGAGAATATATAAACTAAGACTACATTAATCGATCTAATTAACGAATTCTTAGAGATCTAATAAAATATAGACTTTATTAAAGTACTAGAAGAGGAATAAATAAAGCTTTCGCTAAGAAATAATTAATAAATTAAGATTAGTAAGAAGATTAAGATTTATCTCTTAAGTATACGAGATTAAGAAGTAATTAATAAAGTCTTTAACGAGTTACACGAATAGAGAAGATTTAAATAAATTAAGAATTCTATATTCTTCTTCTATTCGATATTTATTATATAAAAAATACTATCTAATAACATTATTAAGAAAAGATTAATAATTAATATTCGAGATTTAAATAATCTACTACTTCGAGATATATATTTAGTGCCTCTTCAATAGAATATAATTAAGATATTAGCTAATTATAATTTTATTTTAATAATCGATATTACTTTATTCTTCTATCAATAGCGAATATATTCAAATTATCGCTATATATAAATTATTATAAGTCACAGAGATCAAGAAACTTTTAATTATGAATTATATTAATTCGATTGCTTATATTTAACGTTAAATCGATAAGATTTTACAATATATTCTTAACGTAAAGGCTTACGTTAATAATATAATTACGAGTATTAAAACATTTTAATAATACTTATAAGATCTTTATTAGCTATTCGAGCTTTTTATAAGATTTAATATAATTATTTCTTCTATAAAAGTCTTTCTAAAATATTTAAACGTTAATTTATTAAATAGAAAAGTTAATTCTTTCGATTTAATTTTATTAAAAGATAAACTTAAGACTATTTCGAACTTATAGTATTTCAACACCTTAAAAGAGCTCGAATATTATTTGAGATTAATCGATTATCTGCGTTAGTACGTTTATTTCTATATATAATTAATATAGTCTCTATAACATCTAAAAATACTACTTCTTAAGAAAGTATCGAACTCTAAACGTTAGCGAAAATAATACTCTTCTCGAATAAAACTATTTATAGCTTTAAAGAAGTAGTTAACTTCTTTTTAGCTTCTTTAAGAAGCACTATCTTAGCTAATACTTCTAATATATTTTAATAATACTCGAACGTTATAAATTAACTTAAATATCTTAAAGGTATTTGATTTTAGGGTAATAATCTTTTATATTAAATTAAATGCATATAAGATTAATAAATAAAATGCATATAAGAGCAATAAATGGTCTTCTCGTGTAGAAATAAAGTCTATTCTTTTTCTATTAAGGCTTCTAATTATAATAGAAAGAAATTATTAATTAACGAAATTAAAAATTGTTGGCCTTATTTAATGTCTGAAGAAAATAAGATATATAATCGAATCTTTAAAGCATCCTATGAGAATATAGATAGATTATTCTATTATTATTAATATTATGAAGTAAAGTTCGATTGTTTCAATTACATTAATAATGCGGATAAACGTTCGTTTAATTCGAGCTACTTAATTCTTAAGATAGTTTAATCTAGTTATCTCTCACAAACCTAATAAAGAGCATATTATGTTTAATGCTCTGTTAAGACTTGTAAGTCTAAATAGAGATAATTCGCTACCTTATTATTATTCGAAGTTGAATACTCTCTATATCGCAAGCTTAATAGAAATAAATACTTTATTTCATGAGAAGTATATTTAAGGCTATTAAGAGAATAGTTATTAAAAAAGGATTTCTTTATAGTTTAATGTTAATAATAGTCTAGCTAGCGAGAATATAGCTTCTTTGTCTTTCGTGCGGGGAAAGTATCTTCTTACTACTAATGCTAACTTCTATTTTTCGCCTCAATCGAAAGAAGAATTATAGTAAAAATAATAAAGTTTTACTCACGAAATATAGCGAGATCTTATCTTTTATATTGATAGAATTACTAATTATTAACGACTTTATATTTCTATCTTGCTGATAAAAGATATTCTTACGTTAATATATAAGAAAGGGCATTCTGGCTTTTAGAGATATTACGAGATTATTATCTTATTCTAATATATTTATAAAACTACAAAGCATTTGCGAGATTTTATTTAATATTATCTAGAGTGTTTAGTTCTATAGATAAAAAGATATATATCTTATAATAGCTTATAATTAATCTTATCTCCGCTCGTGCCTTTTTATATTCTAACTATTAACTTTATTCTAATATTATTTCTATTAAATTATAAGTTAAATTACATTATATCTATTATCTATAAGTTTATAAAAGTTATTTAATTAATTTTTAATAAATTAATTTAAAAAGTATTTAATTAGATAAAAGCACTTCTAAATTAACTTAATATTATTAATTAAGAAACTTCAAAAGTTATTATTAGCGATCGAGATAGAAAATTCCTTTTGAAGCTTTGAAAGTCGCTTTTCAAACTATTAAAGATTTCTCTACTTTATTTAATCGTTTATTATCTATAAATTAATAATATAAGCGAACGCATTAATTAGATTACTAAGATAATCTTAAGATACTTCGTATATATTCTTAATAGACCTTCTTTATAATCGAAAGTGCTATTATAAATATAAATCTTCTTAAATAACTCCGCCTCTTCTAAGATTACGCCGAGCGAAGTAATTTATAATTTTACTTTAAATAGATCTTTGAATTTACTTCGTTTGTTAGCTAAAATCGATTATATCTCTATACAAATTATAGCTAAAGATATTATCGATTTTACTTAAATATTCAACAAATTTTATTACGATAAAAAATATTAATTAATATTTCTTAGAATAAGAGAATAGACGCTTCTCTGTCTATATAAAGACTATAAGATCTTCTCTACTCTTAATATTATTAGTAAGCTATTATAATAATATATTAATTCTTTTTAGATTATGAATAGAGTAGATAAACTTATTTATAGGCTTACTATTTTTATAGAATAGAGAGTCTATTCTATTTTTACGATAATATAATTAAAGTCTTATTCTACGCTAAAGAACGATTCTTTTTAACGTCCTCGATCTTAATATATCTCGTCTATCTCTATTAATAATAATAATACTATTAATTTAAAAATCGAACGACTTCTCAATAAGCCAATTATTAAGAAAGAATATAATTTAACTATAAAATATCTAGTAAGATAAAAGAAATATAATTCTAAATATAATTAGTGATATAATATTAAGGATCCTAATAATGCTTCTAAGTTGATAAGGGAATATAAGGAGAAAGCAGCTAGAATTCGAGCTATTATATCTATATTAAGCTCTCTATCTTCTTAATTAAACTTATTCGCTAAAAAAGAGAGAGATCGTCTTAAAAAGCAATTTAAATAATACTTATACTACGTCTACGCACTTTATCACTGCATTTAAACGTTTAACGAGTATTATTAATCGAGAAATAACTCTCCTCTACTCGATAATGTTTATATAAGACTATTATTATTAATTTACTACTCGATATTTATGTATTAACTAATATTCTAACTATATAATTTAACCGCCGAAAAGACCTCACTATCACTAACTTCCCGTTAATTTTAATATATTATTATTAACGAATTTGCTTGATTAGCAAGATTTTTCTATATACATTAATATATATAACTTTAGCATATATATAGCAAGCGAGGTCGCTCGCTTTTTCTTCTATTTCGGCGGATACTATCACGAAAACGCACTTGCCAAGCCAATCAAAAAATTGACTAAGGCAAGTGCTTGGCAAATCGGCCAAGGCAAGTGCTTGGCTGGCCCTGACTTAGATAGAATTTTCCAACGTAGAATGATGAAGAATTACACACCCAATTGATCACTAACTATACACCTCTTTGCTATTACAAATATATTCGTTAATTTTCTTTTATTCTTCTATTAGAACGAGTAATAATTTATAATTATATATTCTTTTAAATAAGTCTTTCTTATTTAAGTAAAGCTTTAATTATATTATTAATATTACGAGATATATTTTTATAATCGATAATAGCTTTAGCTCGTATATAAGGCGATCTACTCGACGCTTAATCGTAAATAATTCGATACGTTAAATTAATAGCCTTTTATTTAATAGTTCGAGTATATAATAATTATTATTTAAATATAGATAGATCTTCTTTTTTAATATAATATTAATATAACGCGTATCGTAATAGTATTTAATTATTATATTAACTTAGATGATAAACTTCTTAATCTCTTTTTATCTTATTATTCGAAGCTAAGAGAAGTTCTTCGAAAAAAGATCGATTAATAATTCTAAAGCGTTATTCGTGCGAAATCTATATACGATCTTATTTGATATTGCGTCGATGAAAGCATTACGTGAGTTAATTAAGATAATTTATATATAAGATAAAATATTAGTGAAGTTCTTGTTTAGGTTTACGATTAAGTAATAGCGTAGAGCGATCTTTATCGTTTAATTAATACGTTTTAACTATTCGTCTATTTAATTATAATATATTATAAAAATTAATATTTTAATATTTAATTTAATAAATAATACCTTTTAAAAATATAATATAAACTTATTATCTCTATTAATGATAATCGCTTAAGATATTTTTAAGTCGTATCTTATTATCGAGATAAGAAATATATTAGTCTATTTCGCGATACTTTAAATATTTTTTTTAAGAATAATAAATAATTTCTTATTAAACTTACATATAATAGTAAGAATTATATCGTAATTATCTCTTCGTATTATCAATAGAGCGATAATAAAGTCTATCTTTATTATATAAAGAGGCGTCGGCGAGAAAGTAATTAGACGTAATAATTAATATGACGTATATCTCTTCGTTTAATTAACTTAATACTTCGGGTAATAATAAATATATTTCTATAGTTATCGAGATAGCTTTCGTAGATATAACGAGCTCACGATAGGGTCGTAGATACGATAAAACTTACTATAATTATAATAATTATATATTAACTGGAAGACTTTCTTATGTAGAGCCTTAAAGATATATAGTTATTTTTTATTATTAATTTCGTTCGTGAAATAAATAAGTTTATTATAGAGTTTAAATCGTAATTCCTCTAATTATTATTTTATACTTTATTTATTGATTGTAGATTAAGCGAATTCTAGAATCTTAAGAATTCTAGTCTAGCGCTTATTATTAACGTAGCTTCGCTTTAATCTAGACTTAAAGTCGTTCGATATCTCAATTAAAGTTATATAATATATTAATTATCTCGAAGTCGTCGAATACTAAGTTATTTAATATATTCTTTATTTAAGATATTTTTATATTCTTTAATTTTAATTAAAAGAGAGCGTTAAATATAACGTAAAGTCTTTTAAATTTATATTACACATTGAGACTAAATTAAAATAAGTATATAAAAGCTCTTATTAATTATAAGTTAAGTTTATTAATATTAATAAAAATTATCTTAATCTATTTAACTATAGTGATTATCGTCGAATAATTCGTATATATTATTATTTAGGGTTTATTTAACGTCGCGTCGATATATTAAGTTACGATAAAATATTTAATTCTTCGTATTAGTTATATTAATCTTGTTATTTTTAATTTTATAAATTAATAGCGAGACTAAATAAGAATTAATACTTTATTAAGAAATATAATAGACTCGATATTCTTTTTATTAAAGATCGTTTTATTATTTTTAATATAATAGATTATAACGCCGCAGCTCTATTTAAAAGCATCGATATTTATATATAGTTATTAACTAGAATTATAATAAATAAGAAATATTAGCTCTTTAAAGATTTTTTATAATTTTTTAAAAGTATAAATCTTTTTCTTAATAAAAATATCGAGGCGACTTTCTCTATCAAACGTCTTTTAAGTCTTATTTTTAATAAATACGTTACGTAATATTAGAATTTTTCTTAATTAAAGCGACTATATTATTTATATATAGTAGAAAATATAATTTTTAAGTTAATTAATCATTTTGAGATATATTTTTAGATCTTTTAAAATAGTGAAAAAGTTAAGTTTAATAATAATTGTAAGTTTCTCTTTCGCGATACTTAATTCTAGATTATTTATTTTATACTTTAATAGCGCTATCGATGAATATCTTAAGAAGATCTTAAATAATTTAATAATAATCTTATATTTTTCGAAAAGAGCGAAGACTTATTATAGATAATTTAGATACTCTTTTAGAGTATTATTAAAAACTATAATATTATTAATGTAAGCTTTAACGAAGCTTCGAAAATCTCTAAAAAGCTTATTAATCTATCATTATAAGTATATTAAGCTATTCTTAAAATTTATAATAATTATATTTTATTATTCGCTTTCGCGATAAATAATTATAATAAGCTTATAATAATTCTTATAGCGTACTAGTTATTAATAAAAGAAACTCGCTTCGTTTATAATATTAATATATTAATATTTTTATAGTAATATAGTAATATTCGCTTATAGTAATATTAGATAAGATTTAGATTTCGTGATCTTATTTAATTCGCGAATATTAATAATTACTCGTTTCTTACGAGTAGACGTCTTATCTAAAAAGTGAATAATTCTTTATATTATAAATACTAAATAGTTATATAACGTCGACTCACTTATTTAATTTATCTTTTCTTTCTTATATAGTCTATTAAACTTCTTATCTATAAGTTATTTATTTTCTTATCTTATCGAATAATTCTTTATAAATTTTTATTTAACGTTAGATAACGTCTTAATCGATATTTATTTCTTTTTTAATATATTTATTACTTTATTAAAATCGCGAAATATCGATAAATAAGATTCGATAATCTTTTAAATAGCACTCGTTCAATAAAATACTTAATCTAATTAATAAATAATAACGTTATTAATTATAATATATTCGATTAATAAAAGTATAGACGTTTTTATTACTTCTATTGTTGCGAGGATAATAATAATAATAATAATAATTCTTTTTTAAGACGATCGTATAATTAACGTTATCTTAGATAAAATAATAAGAAAATATTCTTTCTCTTCGTATTTTAGAATCTTTTTTAATCTTATTTATTAAAAAATAGTACTTATAAATAATAACGTATTCTAAACTTATATTATAAATATCTCGGCGTTAATTATATAAATAATTACTTTATTCTCGATATTAAGATTTATTAGTAAGATTCGTAATTTAAATAGATAATCGCGATTTTTAGATAAGATCTTTTTAAATTTAATAAATATATTTGCGATTTAAAATAACTATATAATAATTTACTTAATAGCTTATATTATTCGTTTTTATTGCTTCTCTAAAAACTTAATTAATAAAGAATATAATATATTCTTATTTAATCGAAGACGCTTTATTAATAAATTTATTATTATTATTTTTAAATTAAGAATATTTATATCGATTAATATTTTAATACTTAACTTCCTAATTAAGTAAATATCTTAATTAATCTTAATTATAGTAAACGTCTCTATCGCTTCTTCTTCTAGAAAGATATTAATCTTTATATACTCGAAGCTAATATATCTAGCGCTTTTAATCCCGCGTACGATAATAGACTTCTAAATACGAAGAATCTCTATAATTAAATACTCGAAGAGATATTAGACTTTCTTCAGAATAGATATAATATAGTAAATATCGACTTCTACGTCGATAAAGTTCGACTTCTTAATAATCGCATATACTATAGCGTATTTTCAAAAATAGAATTTATATTCTTTCTCGATAATAGCGAATAATTACGTAGCTATCATCGAACGCTTTTATAGATCGTTAATGCCACGCGACGCTATTTAAAACGTCGCCGACTCTTTTTATTTATCACGATAAGTATATATATATTAAGAAAGCTTATTATTAAAGTAATAAATAACTTCGTAACAACGATAGATAAACTTCTTTTATATAACAAAGTAAGCGTCGATATAATCTTTTAAGTATTTCTTATTCGACTATTCGTAGCTATTTAATTAATAAGGCGACTTTTTCTTATCTTCGAGAAGACTATTTAACGTCTAATTATCGATCTCGAGAATATTTATCTTATTTTTTTTTATTCTTATTATTAAAATAAGCTAATTAAGAATATATTAAATATTTATTTTAATAAAATTAAGACGATTAATTGTTTTAATTATTATAGATAAATTAATACGACTATCGATATAATTAAAATTATCGCTATCTCTAAGAAGAATCTAACGCGTTTATAAGATCTATCGCTATTTATAAGCGAGACTATTAAGATGGCGGAGACGATAGTTCGTTTTAAGACTAACGAATAAGATTAGTATCTCGCTACGAATAAGAATTTTGAAAAATACGAAATAAGGGCTAATATGATCGAGTATAGTAAGATTATTAATAGTAATAGTCGCTATAATACGATTATTAATTAGAGTTTAATATTTGCTATTATAACTATTAAAAGCGAGGTTGATATTAATTATAGCTATTATTAAGCTTATTATTATAGAGTCGAGATTATTATCGCTAATTGTGATAGATCTTCTATTAGATCTTCTTCTTTTCTTCGATCTTTAAGAACTTATTTAACGTAATTTACTTTATAGACTAGCTAATATCTCGCTTTAATAATAAATTAAGATTACGCTAAACTTACGTTAATTACTAAAAGACGAAGTTAAAATTAATATTCTTTATATAATTAATTATAATTTTGATATAGCTAGATAACTCTCTATCGAAGCGAAAATCGACGATATTAAAGTATTTATTAATTAGCGAAGTGAGAGCGATAGAATAATTTAATTTAAAGCGTTTCTATAATATTAAGACTTACTATTTATTTATTTATTTATCGTAATATTAATCTTTAAGCTTATTAAGCTCTCTTATATATTAAATAAGAGCAATATTATAAAGATAGATATTTAAGTTAGTGCGTATTAACTTCTCTTCTTTTATTAGAATTATATTCTTCACTCGTTTTATAAAAAGATATATATTATAATAATATATTTTCTTATCTTTTTTAATTATAAGGTCGATATTTATTAATAGGGCTAGATATAAGTTAAAGAAGTTAACTTCTTCTAATCGTTATTGCGATGTAATATTATCGTTATTATCGGGCGAATCTTAAGGATCTTATAAGTCTACTTAATTAATTAATTTAGTAGAGTCGACGATAAGAATATTAAATATTTGACGTAGTTTCGTTCGCTAAACTTTTATAAAATCGATATTAATTATATTATTCTATTTCTATAAGTCTACGAGCTTATAATAAATAGTCTTCTTCGCTAAAGTATTAAATATTATAAATAATATATTAAGAAATAAAGGATATTTTAAGGAATTGAATAATATAATGGCCGATAAGATCTGCGGCGAGTTTATAATAAAAGGGATGCTTCACGAAGTTGGGGCTAGCGATGAGATTAGCGTATAGTTAATAGAAGATGATAGTGCGAGTGCACGCAACTAGCGAGTGACTTTTTTATATCGTAGTATTAATCGTCTAAAGCTTAGTTTATTAATTATTCACGATAAGATATATTTCGACTCGTCGAAAGAGATTAATCTATCTCGACGATTTTTTAGAATATCGATATTAATATTTAATTAATAATTTTAATATTTCTTAATCTATCTAAGATATCGTTTAATTAAATATTCGATAAGTTTTCTTATTTATTATTCGAGGATAATAAGATATTTATAACTCGTTTGACTAAACTTCTTAAATTATAGAATAAGTATTACTATAGTCAAATTTAGAAAAATAGTAGCGTCTTTAATCTATAGAGCGTGTTTAATAATGTCTATTAAGGTGATTACGAGAGCTTTTTTAACTCTTTTAAGATACGTAATACGAGTTTTTAAGAAAAAATAAAGTACGTGTCGCTGAAAGAGTGATAGATAGCGAGTAACTATTAAGTATAGGATTAATATTAAGTAAGTAATTCGTGATACTCGCTATAATAGAACGAAATTAGAGCGTTACTATTATTTGTTGGATATTGAAAGATTAAGTAAAAGATAATTGATTTCTTCCAACGAAAACTACTATTTAAATATTACTTGCTCTATTCTTAATAGGTAGTCACGACTTCGGTAGATCTCCCGAGGTAGGTACTAGTCCGACACTAGAATAAATAGATACTATTCGTAACAATTATTATTAGTATAAAAATAATTTTATAACTTATAGACTTAGTTACGAAAACGAAAGTTATCTTAAAGTCGACTTTTTTACGTTATATGAAATCTTAAATTACTTATCGAGCTTTATATCGAGTAATCTTATTAATTAATTCTTATTTAAGCTTATAAACTTATTTATTTCTTAGAGTAATACGATTTAAAGAAAGTTTATATAAATTTTAGATTTTATTCTTAATTAATAAGTAATACTCGTTATTTATATCTAGCTATTTATTTATTTTATTTAAAAAATTTATTATTACTTTCTTATAAATATAAGATTTATATAATTCTAGATTCGTAGTCTTTATTAGTAGCGTAATAAGATTTAATAATAATATTTTATCTATAATTTCGAATTTTATAGAAAAGAAACTTAAAAGATTCTTAATGCGAGACTTAAAAATTTAAAGTAAACGCTATATCGGCGATGCTAATAATTATTTCGTAAATATAATATTCTCTAAGAATTTTATAATCTTTAATATAAACTTAATTTATAATATTATCTTGATTTTAATTCGAGATATTAAAAAATAATTAATAATAATAAATTAATCGCTTAAGAGTCGCTTCTTAAATTTATAAATTATTTGTTTAACGTTAAAGTATTTTTATACTTAATCGTTACGTGTAAATAAATAATAAAAGCCATCTCTCTTATAATTCACTAAGCGATCTTCTTTAAAATATTCTTTGAATTTCTTTTATTTCGTTTAGACGAGCGACGCTTTTTATAAATTTTTTTTTAATTAATTTATTGTAAATAAGATAAATTAGATTTATATCTCATATCGCTTTTATAGAGAGTTTTATTTATCTTTATAATAGAAAATCTATTATGAAGATAATTAATAATTATAATAAGCTTCGAAATTATAGATTCAGATAGCTCGCTATTAATAGATAGAGCGTAAGCTTTAATTATAGAAATCTAATTCAAGCGTTCGAAGATTTTATTTATTTAAGAATTTTTAGATATAATAGACTCTTAATTAATATCTTAATTATATCTATAATTATTAAAGACTTCATTCTTAATTACCATATTCTCGTCTTTATAAAGACGTTTAATAATGTAATTATTATACTTAATATTCTATTTAAGCGACTTAAAACCGCTAAGAATCTTATCTTTATAAATATTAAAATAAATATAAATTTTTTTATTTTTATTCTTTATAAAGTCGAAAAATAAACGATAATTAAGACGAATATCTATATTTAATATGAAATTAAAGATATTAAAATAAAATAATTTGTTAATATACTTTCTAGATATAGGATAATCTTTATAAAATAAGAAATAAAGGTTTAATCTTATATAGAGCATATATATATTCTCGAGCACGGGGACTTTCAATAGATTTACTTCGATGAATATATTCTTTAATTAAGTAATATTTTATTTATCTAAATATCTTATATAAATATATTATAAATTAAGAGCTTTAACGTTAATTATTATTAACGCTGGAATTAATTATTATACGTAATCTAAAATATAGAGATTATTTTATTAAGTAGTCTTAATTCTATATCGACTAAGTTAAATATTGTCTAACGTAAATTTTATTAAGTATTTATTCTTATATAAAGCGTCTATAGAGATAAGATTAAATTTACTTTCGAATATATAGAGTATACTTTTTAGCATTAGGGCTATAGTATTATCGTTTTATATAGTGTATTATAGGCGAATAATATCGATATTCGCGACGAATAGAGTGTCGTTATATTTTTTAATAAAATAAATAATTCTTAAAAATTAATAGTCGATGAATTAAAAGTAATTATAAATTATATATTTTTTTTATATAGAAGTCTAGATAATAAAAACTCGAAATATCGATCTCGATCTCGATAAGATTTTTATAAGTTTTTAATAAATTAAATTCTTTTAACTCTTATTTAAACTTGGAATTATTAATCTTAAATTTTTTAAAGCGATTATTATCGCCTTAATATTCTCGCTTACGTCTATTATCTTTAGAAACGATATTATTATTATAATTAAAACTTTTATTCTTATAAGTATTAATATCGTAATAATACTTAATATATTTTCTATAATATTTAACTATTTTAATAATATCGATACTATAATCTTAATAATATTCTTCTTACGTAGGCACTCGTTTAGAGACGATAGAGGCGTGAGCGATAAGTGTATGCCCCGCATAAGGGGCGTTCGAATAATAGATGTTTTGAAATCGTTATAGAGCATAGCTTAAGTTATACTTAACGATCCTATTCTTCTAAAATAAAGTATAATTCTAAGAATATTTTTTTATATAAATATTATAAATAAGATCTAAGTTGAAATAAAGTTATCTGATAAATAGATTCGTATCTAATTTGAGCTTAATCGAAAAATTTTAAAGCTTTAATAAGATCTCGCGAAACTTATTAACGTATTCGCTAAATTTATTATTATATTAATTTAATATTATATTCTTAAATTATATAAATATATTATTAGAATACTTAAAGTCTTTAAATAAATATAGCTCGACTAATCTTTTTTATACTTTATAGATATTATTTATATCTTTAATCTTAATATAGTTATTATTAATTCTTAAGAGGCGTAGAATCGTATAGACGAGATTATAATCTTATTTCAAGACTTCGAGTTTCTCTTCGATATCGAAATCTCGAGATTAAGTTTTATATTTCTTCTAAGTTTGTTTAAAGAGATTAAAAACTTTAAGAATAAAGCGAGACTATGAGGCACGCCTTAGCGTGTTACGTGATCTAGTCACGTGACTCGAATTTCAACACCCCCTCTCGAGCGCATCCTCGTAGATCCCCTATCTTCTATGAAAGCCGGGTAACTAATGTGAAAGCCGAGTAACTAGTATAAAAATCGAAATGTTCACTAGAGAGCCTTTTAAACGTAGAATAGCTTATATAAGATTTAAAGTTAACGAATTTTAAAACTCAAATGCGATTAGCGCGAAAAACCCCCTCCCTTTATAAAAGATAAGTAGTTAAAGTGAAAAGAATAAATTGATATAAAGACTAAAAACGACTATATCGAAAAGAAAAAGATGCTAATATTCGTCCTAGTGTCTTATATAAATATTTCATTTTTTATCAAAGAATAATTATTTAAAAAATTTCTTTTAAGTTTAACGAGTGTACATTAAAAATTAATAATTATAATATCGGAGATTATATATAAGATTAAAATAAAAGAATTAAATAAAATTCTCCTAGCTACATCTAATCGACTATAAGGCCCCCACGCGAGAATCGTTCTAGAAATAAAACTTAGCAATAGTAACTAATAGCAGTCGCGAATAGAGGTGAAGTTCCTAAAACGCTAACCCCTATATAGACCAGGGCCCTCCGAAAGAGCCTTATAGATTTAATGGCCGTAGTAATAATTATAAATAACTGTAATAATAATAATAATAATAATAATAGCTATTTAATATAAGTGGCAATTAAATACTTTTCTAAGTTATAGCTCTTCTAAAGAATAATTTTCTTAAAATACGACTTAGAAAGATAATTCTAGCTTAATTAGATCTCGAAAGCGATTAAACTTATTCTTATATAGAGTCTTAATAAGCTCGTCGATCACTTATCTTTTAATAAGAATATATTCTAAAGCGACGTTCTCGACAATAACTTACTCTCGCACGTAGTAATATTAAATATCGATATACTTAATGCGTGCATAGAATTAAGAGTTCTTAATTAGAGTTATTATACTCTAATTATCGTAATAGATTATTATTATTTTAATAATTAAATCGCTGAGATTAAGCTAATTAAGAAGATTACGTAATTAGACGACTTTCTTAATAACTTACGTTTAATTAATATACTCGGCTTTATAAATTAAAAGCGCTATAATAAGTTATCGCTTAAATAATTAATTAATTGTAGCGCTATTTACATTAAAGATATATTCGAAAATAAAACGTCGAGTATCTTAATCGCTAGTCTAGTTAGCGTTAGTATACTTAAATAAAGATTTTAGATCTTCTTGAAAAACGAGTTAATAGTTAATCGTTTATTTAAGATATCGAAAGATATATTTAATAATCTTTTAATAAGACTTATTTAAATTAAAGTTATATTAAGATATTACTAAAATAATATAGACGATATCTAATCTAATATCTAATATTATATATATTAGCGAGTTAATAGCTAACTAATAAACGATATGAAAAGCTTCGATTGCCTAAAAGTCTTCTTTAGCGATTTAATACTTCTCTATATTTATTAAAGTAAGAGTTTCTTTATTCTCTTCTATATTATATTCGATAATAAATTTCTAAATATAGCTCGTCTAGTCGAGTTATAAGATTCGATTAACTCGATCTCTAATAACGATTATATTAAGATAATAGTTATACGCGATTAAATTAATTATCTTAAAGCGCTTATAAAGCTTATCTTTAATATTTTAAATTTTCTTTTTATTAAGATCGATTAATAAAATATCGTTTACGTAGATAATAATAATAATAATAATAATATTAAAGATCGAATAATCGACCGTAACAAGCTCGAAGTCTAGCTTTTTAAAATATATTATTAAAATATTATATTAAACTCTAAGAGATTATTTTAAATCATATAGCATTTTCTTTAATTTATATATCTTATACTTATTGTCGACTTTAAAATCGATAAATTATATAATATAGATAATATTCTTCACGTTATTATATAGAAAGATTATTTTAATATTTATTTATTTTAATTCTTAATTTAAGATCGTCGCTAAGACGAAGATAATTTTATAATTTATAAGTTTAATAACGAAGGCGAAAGTCTTATTAAAATCTATGCCCTCGCGTTATTTAAAGTCACCTATTATCTAATAAGTCTTATAATAAGCGATCTCTTTTTAAAATTTACGCTTAATTTTATAAACTTATTTATCTTCTAAGATATACGCGTTCGAAAAAAGATTTATTAAAATCTAAATATCGTTAATTATGAGAAAGTCGACTTCTTTTTATATAATAAGCTTCTATTATATTTTTCGATATATATTTATTATCATTTCTTATAACTTTAAGACTTATATAATTTACGAGCGTTAGCTTTAATTAATAAGACGAGAGAATTCGAAGTAAGATTACAATAAGTTCTAAGAATTTCGTATTATCTTAACGATTCGCGTTTTGAAGATTTCTTAATTATTATAAATTATATTATAAATTTCTCGTCTAATATCGAGTTTTCAAAAATTATAAATAACGTAAGCGTCTTATTATTAAGTGTTTCAAGTAATTTTAATAATTTTTCTAAAGATATATACGAGAATAACGCTTATCGAGTTGAGAGCTATATCTTAATTAAGATTTTAATCTTCGTAAGATATTCTCTTTTAGCTAATATTATAATAAAATTAATTACTTTAATAAAGAATTCGCGTTTTCGTTTAAAAACTCTCTCTTTTAAAATAATTATTAAAGCGAGCTTTTAAATAGCGTTAATAGTATTATTATAACGCTTACTATAAGCTTTTAAGAGCTTAACGTTATTAATTTATTATATCTCGCGAGAGATAAGTTTTATTAAAATAAGTTTAAGCGAGATATTATTAATTTAAATAATATTAAAGAAGATTTCGATTTTATTATTAAATAGGAGTATACGATAAAATCTATTAGCTTGAAAATTAATTAATCTTCTCTTATACGCACGATCTTAATATTTAATTCACTCGATATTAATTATATATATTTAATAATACTCGATTTATTCGATAATTTAAAGATAAGATAGATTTAATAAGTAACTCGTATAGATCTTATAGAAGATAATATCTCGACTCGAGATTAATTTTAGATTGCAAAGATAATTAAATACTCGAATAAACTTCGTTTAATACTTCTGCGATAATTTACTTTCTTTAAATATAGCGCTAGCTTTTTATTAAATCGTTTGTTTAAGATATTCTAATTTACTATTTATTTAAGAATTATTAAAAACGATTTTCTTTTAGGTGATATCTTTGAATAGACGATATACGTATATATTATAATTATCGTATTTAATGCCGTAATCGGATCGAAGTCGAGTATATTTATAGTTATCGTGTTTTATCTGATTTAGAAATAACTTAAACGCTCTTAGAATCGTAAATTCTATTTTATTTAATATAAAGTAAACGCCGAATCTAAGAATCTTATCGTCTAAGAAAGTTATTATATACTTATAATTATTATAGAAAGAGTGAAATAGATCTTAAATATTACTATAAATTAAATCGTTTTTTTAACGTCTCGATTCGACGTGACGCTTATATCTTTTTATCTTTATATTAGCGATATTATACAATTCGCAGATATATTTAAAAAATAAGATAATAAGATTTATTTTAATATATATCTTAATTAGCTTTTTAATATTCTAATAGCTCAAATAATCATAACGATTATATTATATTCGTAAGGTCTTCTTATTGATTTAAGACTCTAAGATATTAATATCGATAGCGAGAATATTCATAATAAATGAGAATTTATTGTAAGCGAGAATATCTTTATTAATTATTATTAAGTATACTAAGACGTCTATTTAGATATCGAGGGTATAAAGTCGATTACGCTGGCGCTTAAAAATAATATTATACTTCTCGATATCGATCTCGTTAGATATAAAAGAAAGAGTAATATCTTAATTCTTTAATTATCTCTAAGAAATTAGATTAAACTTACTAATTAATACGTATTAAATATTATTAATTATTAAGATACGTTTGTTCTTAAGTCTCTTACACTCGAGTTAAATACGCTTAATTTCTTCGACTATAATATAATTTATAATTTTATTAATTTTGACTAATTTAGCGAATAAGATAAAGATTTAAAAGATCGAACGATCTCGAATTATATACTAAGAGTATACGTAGTCAATAAATTATAGCGTCGATAATATAGCGATTATAGATATCGACGAGATCTCTATTATCGTTTTAAATAGCGTTAGCGTTTTAAGATAAGACTAAGAGATCTAATTTTAAAGAGCTTGAGATTAGGCGATTAGATAGATCGTCGCTGAGCTTAATTACTCGATATAGGCTACGAAGCTATACATTATCGATAATTCGATATATATTATAGTAGCAGTGGCTTCGATAATAGACTTTTAAGAAGAATTGTTCTTATTCTTATTCTTATTATCTTTACTTAAGAAATTCTTTTCTTTATAATTATTACGATCTTTACGATTACTATAATCGCCTCGATTATATTTATTACTCTCTTTATTATTATTATCTTTAGACTTTAGATAAAGATATAGAGTAACGTACTCGAAAGCGTTATGCTAGTTCTTTTTATAGTGATTATAATATTTATAGATTTGAGTATAAATACGAGAGTTATCGATATAAGCTCTCAATTAAATCTTATTTTCGAAGTAATCTTCGATAACGATTACGGGTCGGAAAGGTGTGGTATATTTGATGGTATGGGACCAGTTTTTCGAATACTATACCGAAAGGTATAGGATATCCCATACTCCCATTGGGTTTTTAATAAATATATTACGTAATATTGTTTTATATTCTAAAAATACGTAAAAAGCTTAAGCGAACGCTTATGTAATTATAAAATTCTATAAATAGATTAAAAAGATATAATTTTTTAAAAGAAGTTAAAAAAAAGTTAAAAACGACTATGTTCAATAGATACCACACCTTTCCGACCCGTAATAGCGATTAAGATAATTATACTTTATAAAGTATACGCAAAAGTATTATTAATTAACGCGATTAATATCTATATTTCGACGATAATAATAGAGCTTATAAGATTCGTAATAATATTAATAAATCTCGTAATAGTATAGTTTAGATTAAATTTCAACTCGCTATTATTATCGAAAGCATTATAGATTTAATTATATTACTCGTAATATAAGTTATAAACTAAATCTAAGCTCGAGTAAAAGCGATAGATTTTTTAATTCTTATTAAAATAAAGCTTAAAGAATAGAGTATTAAACTCTTTCAGCACCTTTATAAACTTATTAATATAATTTTAAGAATTATTATCGCATCTCGCGAGAGTAATATTTTTTTTTTTTAAGATAGAGTTAAGAATATCTAAGTCTCGAGATTTAAACTTCTTAAAAGTCGTTTAGATATCTTTAGCGTTGATTTTATTCTTAATTATAGAGCGGGCGTTTCGCTTATAGCGAGATTTGAGTATAATGTAGATCTTATTATAAGCTTACTCTCACGTCTTAATTTTCTTAGTGATAATAATATCGCCGTTAATAATAACTAAGGTCATAAAGTTCTTAGCGATATATCGTTAGATATCTAAGAGCTTCAACTTATTCTTAAACTATTACCTTTATATTTGATAGTTGAAGGTGTTTTCAAGCTTATCGATGTTATCGAGACGACTTTAGAAGACCGAGATCTTGATTTCTTTAGCCGCTATGATTAGGGCTTAAAGTCCTTGAGATTGATAAAGTTGATAACACTGGTGAGCCGGGTTTTAGCGTGTGCAGAAAGCTTGAGAATCCTTGGCAGAGAAAATTGAGAATTTTGTGTTTTTGCCACTCAAATCGAGATATTTCTCTTCAATCCTCCTCAACAAGACCTCTCACACCTTAATTATTCTTTTTTTAAGGCTTCTATATATTCATTAGCGTCTATATCTTAAAGTAGCGATTTTAGCTATAGTAGTTAACCGTCGCAAATAAAAAAAATTCTCTACTGTTATTAATATAAAAGAGGAAGAATCTATTGAAGTATTTGTAAGAGTATCTATTAGGGCCTCTAATAGAGTTAAAGAGGTCTTCGCTCAAATCGAATTAAATAAACGATAGTTACGAGAGCTATAAAAGCGTTAAGAAGAGAAGTAGCGAACTTAATTAATACGTCAGTAGTAATAAGAATATACTCGCCTTTTAGAAGAACGCCGTTAATAAAAAGAAGTAAGGTTATAGAAAGAGAAGCGTGCTTGTTAGCGTCGAGCACGCTTAGAACGTATTATATCTAAATCTTCTTCTATTATCACTCTAAGGCGCAATACTATAAAAGCTATTAACCTTTAAGATCACGATAATACTCACATCGTACGTCGAGCTTATATTAAATAAGCTATAGCTTAGAATAAATAGAGAAACGCTATAAATCGCGCTCAAGCTCGTAAAGAGAGAAAATAAGAAAAATAAGAGGCGAAAGTCGCTTAATTTAATAAAGAAGAGACTTTATAACGTCGTCGCGAGGAGCGAGAATAGCGTAAGCGTTAAGCTAATAAAGAATTCTCTACATTAGAAATAGAAGTTATAGAGCTCGAAGATTAAATAGCTAATTCTATACTTACTATTTCAGTCGCTCTACGCGTTAATAAGAAGCTTTAGTAATTCATATCACTTAAGAGAATAATAATCAATATATTTAATATATAGAAGTTCGAAGAGAGACTAACTAAGAAAATTAATAAACGAGATAATCTTCGTAAAGGCTGAGAGATTATTAATCGAATAATTTCTATTAAGATTAATTACGCCGAAGCAACGCGTAAACAATAATTAATCGATAACTTTTCAGAGTCTAAATAAGATAAGATCTTAACTATACTTACTATTAAGATAGCTTAATTACGAATATCTAATCTTATAGTTAAAATTAAGATCTTAATAATAATCTCGAAGAGTCGATTAAAACGATCGCATAAGATCCTCTTATTAGATCTTATCGAAGAAACGATTTCTCAGCTAAGAAGAAGATTTATTACGACGAATAGACGTCTTAATTAGACACGAATTCGAGCGAAGACCTTATAAATAACTAAAAACTTCGATAAGGCTATAGTAAATCGATAATAGTATAGAGATAATCACTGCACCAATCGAAACGAGTTTTACTTCGTGGATTTCGCTGAAAAGTACTATAATATCGCTTATGAGGAATAACTTCTTTAAAGTAAGACTATAGCTAACGATAATACTAACGTCTCTCTCGAAAGGTCTCCTATCTCGCTATACAATATTTAAATTAATAAAGATAACGTAGTTACTTAGAACTCGCGAAGATTTAAGACTTATATTAAACGACTAAAAGTACGCGCTAAAAGAATCGAAAAAGAGATCTTTATAAATAAATATATTCGGTTTCCTAAAAAGAAGTTTAAGATAACTATAATTAATCGAATAATCGAGAAAATAAATAAAATAAGTTGAAAGAAGAAGAATTAATCATTTTCGTCGCAGTTATAAGTATAGTAATTTATATATTCTTTATATTATTCCTCTCCTCAGTCGCAATAACCAATAATCTTTTCGCCGTCTTCTTCGTATAATCCGACCTCTATATAACCTTAGTATTATCAGTAATCTAATTAGCAGTGATCTATTCCGCCTCGATCTACTTTATTTTAATCTACTACTTTATTTTAATCTACTACTTTATTTCAACCTTCTTCGCCTTCTTCGATATCGTCTATTTCACACTTTAAGCGAGACACCTTAGATCGTTCGAGTTCTATAGCGATTACAAGAAATAAGAAAAAGAACGTATTGTAGGAGTTCTTTACGTAATAAATAAATAGTTTCTAGAATAAACGATTAAGAAGAAGATAAATTTAAGTGTAGAAAATCGTACTAGATTAAGACTGAATAATTAACGACCTAAAAAAGATATTAAATTCTTTATCTAGGATCTATTAGATTGAAATAGATCGAGAACTATTTAATAATATCGCACGCAATTCAAAGGCGGATCTAAAGACTTTTAAATCTCGCTAACGAGGGGCTATAGATTTATTAGATCTTAGGACTAATAGATAGCTAGCTAGCTAATTAAAATCTATCTATATATCTTCTCTATTTATTTGCTCACGAAGTGCTCGAATATTAGTCTCAAATATATAGCCCTTAGCATTATATTTAAAATACTCTCTAGTAAAACGATTACATCGACTTCTAATTATCGCATATCGAAGAAAATCGCCGAAAGAACCCTCAAATAACGGCTATATCTTATTAAAATAGCGGCGCACTTAGATCTTTAAGACGCTAAAACTTAACTCGATAAGATTAAAGTCTGACGAGTACAGTGAGAGATATTGAATCTCATAGCTAAATCTACAAATCATCTTCTTAATACGAGCGTTATAATAACTACTTACGTTATTTATAATAATTACGCTTTTAGAGACTAGAAAGACGTTATAATAAGATAATAGCTTATTAGATATTTATCGATAGAAGATCTCGCCGTTGAATTAGTTCTCACGAATATTAATATATAATAAATAGTCATCGATAATGTACGCCGAAAGAATACTCTATAAACGACTTCTTATTCGATTAGTATAATATCGAGCTAGTTTATTAATAAGAACGTATACTCGATACCTTCAGTTAGTGAACTTATTAAAAAGAGTCTTATCTATAAAGACTAGCTACTTAGTAATTAGGCCTAATAAGTTCGCGATCTATTAAAGTTTCAATTTATTATTCTAACGAGATTCTAGGCGTTAAGCTTTCTTCTAACTTATTTCCCTTTTGCTTAGAATTCTCGAAATAATAAATCGATATATTTATAAATCTCACTTCTCTCAAAGAAATTAGATTATCTCTTTCTATTATGATAAGCACAAGTACTAATTGATTGAGTGAAAGAAGATTAATTAGAAACTATGGGAGAGCTCGGAGAATAAGTACTCACGTCTAGCCATGCTAATACTAATACGGACGTAGCTTTTCCAGCTTCTTCTCCTAATTAAGAGCTAGGAAGACGTTTACGAAAGACTTTCTTAAGGTTATAGCTATAATAGTTATCTATAAATAATAAAGGCTATCGTCTCGATAGTAATAATCGTAGCTAAATATATATATACTTAGTGCTAAGTTAGTTCTAATATGCTATTATAAGCTTTTTTAAAATTCTTAATTAGCTTAAATACGTTAGCTAGCTATTATATTAATATTTATTAATTATTCTACGAATTATATCTCTTTTAGCGGATTAAATACTATATAGTAACGTGCTTAATACGTTTGAATCGGCGTTAACGTTTCCTAAGAAAACGTTTGACTTTATATTCTTTCTCGTTATCGATTATAATAAATAATAATATAATAGACTAGTGTCTATAAGATTCTATAGCTAATACGATAACTAATTCGAGATATATTATAAATATAATATTATAGATCTTCATAATAGATAATAGCTTAAGTCGATATGCTAGTCTATTAATATGTTCTAATATCTTAAATAATCTAGCGAACTATTATTCTAGCTTACAAGATTATACTTTAATTATTTCGTAATTTCGATAAAGACGTAAATATATAAAGTCGCCGATTTTAAAGAATATTAACTTATACTTCGAGTCGTAGTGCTTTTTTATTCTAAGGAATACGAATACGAGAACGTTTTATATATCGATATACTTAAGCCGATAATTTATTAAAACGCGCTTACTATTAAAGAATTTAGCGAAATCCTTATAATAATAACACGATTAATACTCGTTGCGAAAGACTTCGACGATACTTATAGAATAAGCGATACTTGCGAAGTAAGCGATGCTTGCGAAGTAAACGATGCTTATAAAGTAAACGATACTAGCGTAGCAAGTGTTAATAAAGAAGATTCTTAATAAGTGCTAATAGTAGATATAGTAATATCTTATAAAGTTACTTTAGTAAGATTATTAAGATCAAGATCATTAATATTTAATAGATTTAATAATTCTTTGATTTTAAAGTTATAGAGTACTTTCGTAGAAGCGAGATAAGTTAAGCTATACTTAATTAAATTATTAAGTGTGGAAGATATTTATAATAGTATTAATAATTATTTCGTTACTATAAGAATAAAGTATTATAGCGCGATCTTAGCTATCTTATTAAACTTCTTAAATTAATTATTAATCTAAGAATATTATATAATAGAATATAAAAAATCGATCTTAAGCTTCTTTAGAATTTATTATTATATCTCTTTAATAAAGCGACGATCGCGATCGAAGATAACGATCTATAAAATATCTTAATTAAGTAGTAGCAGACGAGATAATAAGCGATATATTTATTATTAATCGTCTTATTTAATGTAGTCTAACACGAAGATAATAATTTTATTAAATTTATTAATAATTAATATAGCGTAGTCTTTTTTAATTTAAAGTCTTTAATAAAATTAGAATAAAATTAATCGTAATAATATAAAATAATCTACTAGGCGTGTAGATAAGTTATAGCAATTCGTACGATATATATCGCGAAGTCTAATATAGTTGATAGTAAGAATAGTAACGTAGATATTTATATAATTTAATAGTTATATTAAAGATATAGAGGCTATTAATAAGCTTCTTATAAATATAAATATAATTAGAATATCTTATCTCGTTATATATTAATTTGAATATTTTCTATTTAAGATTCTTAATAAGTAAGTATAATCGTAATCTTCGCTCGACATTATCGAAGTAAAGTAGATTCTTAATTAATTTATATATTAGTCTAGCTATATTCTTCGATTCGAGATTAAGATTTAACTTCACTATAGCTATAATTCTACTTTATCTAAACTCGTTCTAATAATCTTTCTAAAATTATTCGCGAAAGACTTCGCTTATTATAATTAAGCTAATCGAAAAAGAATCGATATTATTTAAATAAACTTATTAGTCTTAGATTAATACGAGCGATTTATTAATTAAGATAAAGTATTAAATATAATATTAACTTTATTAGACTTATATCTAAGCTCGATGCGAAATTATTATAAATACTTTAACGCCTTAATAAGGCGAAGGTTAAGCTTTTCTATAAAAATAGTATTTATATTAATCTAGCGCATAATATTAATAGTAATAAAGTAATTAATATAAATAATAATAATATTAACTAACACTTCGATTAGATAGCGTATTTTCTTAATCACTTAAACGATTTTAATTATTTTAAGTTCGATTAATTAATAGCGAGTCTCTATTAACCTAAGCTATCTATTAAAAAAAAAGAATTAATTATATAAACTTTCGCTTAAATACTTTAATAGTCGTAAAAGTCTTTTATAAGAAAAATAAAGTAAATAAATTAATTAAAGAGAATACGATTAACTTTATAATAGAATTCTTGAAAGCCTTTAATAGAGTTAAATTATCTATTTTAATATAATAGATATATATTTCAAATTCGAATTTCTTACTAGCATCGAGATTAATATATAATTATCTAATTAAATTATAATAATATAGTATAATCGAAGATACGAAGATTTCTTAAAGTTAATAATAAGCATTAAGCTTCTTGAGAATAAACGTTTAAATATATAATCTATCGACTTTAGACTTGCGAGTACTTTCTATAATACTCTTATAATTACGATTAAATAATATCTTACGCTCTTGAAGCGATTTAATAATAATTAAATAATACGATATATATTACTTAAGATAGCTTATTATATTAAGATAGCGCTTTAGGGTAATCAGAGTGCGCGAGAATTTTAAATTACGTATAATTATTAGCTTATCTATTATCGTAATTAGACTTAGAGCGTAGACGCGCTAATCGAGTAATTATATAAATAAATATTTAAGAAAGATCTTATTAAGTATTAAATAAATATTTATCTCTAATAATACTTAAAAGACTTATTTAAAATATTTAATATATTCTTTTAAAGAGATAGAGAATATAATAATATCGTTAATGTATACTTGATAGAAGCTGTAAAATAGGCGAAGAATACGATTAATTATTCGTTACACGTACGTAGATAAGTCTTTATATCTTATAATTAAGACTTTAAAGATCTCTTAATCGCGATGAGATAAAACGATAAAACGATAGCGATAATAGCGCTTCACTTATTATTAATAGAAGAATATAGTAGCGTCTATAATAAAGATATATATAGTATATCTAATTAGAGTAAGAATCTTAGCTTGAGAAGAAATGGGATAAATATTTAATATAGTAATTCTATTAAGTGCTCTAATATTAACGATTATATGATCTTTAAATTCGCCTAGAGTTAACTTCTATATTATAAAATAGAAAAAAGAGAATAATATAATAATAATAGTTTATTTTATGCGATCTTATTTATAAAATTTATTAAAGACTTTATTAATAACTTTCTTATCTCGTACGCTTATAGAATAAACGCGTGCTTAATCTACTTTGTAGATATTCTTTCAATTCTTTATAAAAAGTATCTTTATTTATTAATCTTCTAACATATTAATAATATTATCGATATCTTTTTATAGACTAAGAAAGTCTTCGATAATATTAAATATAATATATACTACTACGAAGTTATTATAGATCGAAGTATTAATATAATAAAGTATCTTATTTTTAATAAAATTAGTGCTAGTACTAAAAGCGATAGTTATTCTTAAAGTAGCTCGAAAGTCTTATTTAATCTAAGATATTTCTCGTTTGAGAGACTTATCTATTATAATAATATACTTTGTAGCGATTAAGAAGTATTTTTCTACTTTATATTTAAGTACTTTATTTAGATAAATACGTCTAATAAGAATAATAGAGAGATTTGAGTTATTACGTATTATAATTTTAGAGAGAGTGTAATTAATAATATAAGTAGATAGAATAAGAGTATCGAGCTAAGATAATTTGAATAATAGATCTCGATCTTTAGATAGGCAAGTAGCTTCGATAAGTATCGTTATAAAAGAATACGTAGATATTATTTAACGCGTCTTGTTAATAATAATAATATTAGTTCTTAAATTCTTAGTAATTATAAATATTAATACTTAAAGAGAGTTATACGAGTTAATAATAATAAGATTCTTATTAGTTTCGATAATAATATTCTCTAACTTTATAATATCGATATTAATAAGTACTTTAATAAATAAGTTATTAACGATATAAATTTCACGATTAATTAATACGATCTTATTATAATTGCCTAATATATATATAAGAATAATAGCGTACTTATAAATATTATGCTTCTTCGTGCCTAGTTCACGAATCTTAATTAATAAGATTATCTTCTTAATTTCAATTTAAAGATTTTCTTTACTAAGAATATAATTAAGAAATACGCGATCGATTAGCGATATAATATAGTCGATATCAAAGTAATATTTATATAGTCGATCTTAATAGATTAATAAGATTTTAATAATAGCAAAGCGATAATCACGAAAGATATATTCTAATACAGATATATTCTTGATAAATAATCTAATAATCTTTTTAAATAACTAAATACTTCTATAATAATAAAATTCTTTTTATAATCTTCAAACGACTTTCTATATAAGTGAATATACTTATATAATCGATTATTTAAAGAAAAGATCTTATTATAAAATCGATATAAAAATAAGTTTATTAATTTAGCGAGTGAGGTGATAAAATATACTTCAACGAAGTTTTTCTATTTATACTTCTTATTAGATAATTCGATAAAGACTTTCGCAGAGAAGATAAATTATTCGTTAACTTAAATAGCTTTCTAATAGAAGATATACTCGTATCGTTTAAAGTCTTTCTAATTATATAACTAGTATAGCTTTTATAATTATTCGAAGGCGTATTTTCTTAGTCTTTGATATAATAAGCTTTAATAATAAAGAATCTTCGAAAAGAATTTCTATTAAAGTTATTTCTTTAATCTTAATATTAGTTCGAAGAGTTCTTCTAATTAAGAGACGAACTTATATTTTTATTAATAATTTATAGCGATTATTTAATAGATAGAGATAACTGAGATCGCTATTATTAATATAACTAATACTATTAATATTCATTAATATTATTCTAATAGAAGTAAAATAATCTTAAAGAGAAGAGTAATCTATTATTATTATAAGAATTATTACTATTATAGAAAGATCGTGAATCTTAATAGTTATCTCCTATAGATCGAAATAATATATTATTATTATTATCGTAAGATTAACGAGAATATTAATTAGTCTAATTTAAACGTTATATATTATTACAAAAATAAGATCTCTTAGATCGATATAATAAAGATTATTCTATCTTCTTATTAATATAGGCTTATTATTTATATTTACGATTATTAAGCTTAGTAAGAAAGAAATTAATAGTAAAGGTGTCTATAAGACGCTACATATATATTCTTAGATTAAGATTAAGATTATTATATATTAAGTTAAGTTATAACTTGATGTTATTAATATTAGAATTCTTAATAGAGCGTAATATACGTTAAGCGAATTCTCTTAACTCGCGCTTAATAGTAGCGTTACGTAAGAAGTATATTTCCCGAAGAAGTAAACTAATAATAATATTTAATAATTATTTAAATCGTTTAATAAGTAGCTTTATTCACTTATTAATATCAAAATTTTAAATAATAATATTACGTTTAATATTAGATAGCGTATTAATTTATTATAAAAAAGTAGTGTCTCGTAAGCTTAATTATAGATTATTACGAATTATATTAGCTTCTTTAATAGATACGAACTACTTAATACGATTAAGAAAAAGATAGATATCTCTAAGATAGATATCTTTATTAATATACTTAATTATTACTTCGTTATTAATTATCTTTTTATTATAATATAAATCGAAAAATCTTAAATTATTAATATTTTATCTTAAGATAGTAGCATTAATAATATTATTATCTTTAGACGAATTAGCGAAATCGATAGAGTTAGGCGAATTTAATAAGTCTAATAGTGCTAGAAATTAGCGAGAAGCTATTATAATAGCAGTAATCACCTTATTAATTATACGTCGAATAGCTACTTTATTTATTCTACGCGACTATAATTTTAGCTTTAATTTGATAGATTTATTATAGATAATTTTCTCTGCTAAGATAACTCTAATAGTATCTATGCTATCGATATTTATAGTAAAAGAATCTTAAGTGCGAAAATATTCTTTCAGCTATAAAAGACTTCTATATTTAATAATACGATCGGCGAAGATTCTAATAATATATCGAAATATAAATATATCGATAATCTAGCTAGATAAAAAGAATAATAACTCTATTAAAGTAGAGCGTCGTAATTATCGAGATAATAGAATAATTACTTAAGTCGATAATAGTGATTACTTCGAGCGTTCGTAGTAACGATAGATATATTTAATAATAAGTCTCATCTCGTAAGAAACGTTTATTAGATATACTTAATTTATTACTTTTATAAAGCGATAAATTTAATAATCGATGCGTATAAGATCGTTATTAAGCGATAAAGAAATACTTAATATAGTTATAATAACTACTTATAGAAGATTTTAGATAATAATAGTCTTTATTAAAAGTCTTAATAATAATAATAATTAATATTAATATAATACTAATATAATTCTTGAATAGAAGAATAATTAATAAGAAATTAAGAAAGGCTTTATAAGGAGATCTTTAATAAAAACTAATAATAACGTTAAGATCGACTTATAAATAATAAGCAAGTAGCGAGTAATAGATTAATAAAGAACTAATATTATATCTAATATAGAAATAATACATATAATAATAGCTAAATATAAAAGACGTTGCTATTAAATAATAAGTATAAGTATTGATTAATTAAGTAGAAGAAGATTAATTAGAAACTATAACAGAGCTCGAAGAATAAGTACTCACGCCCAGCCATGCTAGTACTAGTACGGACGTAGCTTCCCCAACTCCTTCTCCTTGCCAAGGACTAGAAAGGCGCCTGCGGAAGGCTTTCTCAAGGTCATAGCTGTAACATATTACGCCTAAGGCTATTCTTTAAGATATCGAATAAGACTATTTTTAATAACTACGATAAACTTACGAGAAGCTTTCTTAGGGCGGAGCTGAGGTCTAAAGAGCGTATTATATAGGAAGAGATTCTCTTGTATACGATAGATAGTAACGAGTTCACAGTGAATCTCTACTGCGATGAGATTAGGGCGTTATCATAGCAGTAGATATTATATAATCTTGAAGCGTAGGGCTGGGGCTAGAGGTTTGATTATCTTCTAGAAAAACACGTTAATATAAACGCTAATGAGTATATATGGCCTTAATTCTCACTATTTAGACGGTAATACGATACGACAGACCTTATTGAGGAGAATTAAAGAGAAATGTCTCGATTTGAGTGGCAAAAACACAAAATACTCAATTTTCTCTGCCAAGAATTCTCAAGCTTTCTACACACGCTAATTTCGCTCGGAAATCAAAGAGATCTTCGTTAGAGATTGGCTTCGGCGATGCTTTAGAGGTGAATTGTTCTAAAGTAGAAGTTGAATCAGCGAGAGCAATTGAAATATACTCGCTATCGATATCGCTATTCGATAGGCTCGCAAGTGCCTCGAGCGTGTAGAGGAAATCTCTTTTAACCTTAAGATTAACTCGATATAAGCGAGATCTTTGCTGCCGAAGAGCGGAGAAATAAATTAATATAGCGTAGCTAATAACGCTTTATTAAGATAACTCTCTCGTAAAGTGTGAGGGTTTTGATCTTTAAAATAAATAATATAAACGAATAACGAGAAAGAAAGTTCTTAATCTTTATAGATCTTAAAGACTCTCCTCTATTTAAGTTACTCTAATTATTTTAACTATTCTAGTCTTTATTATTCTAACTATTTTAACTCAAGAATTACAATATATATCTTAGTCGTTTACTTTTAACTTTCGCTTAACTGTATTTTTCTTAATCGAGAGATCGCTTATTCGTATTAAAGATTTTCTTATCTCTATAACGACGAGATTTAATTTATTTATCTTTAACTTTAATTCTTAATAAAGATTAGATAGATTAAGCGTCTTCGCTTTAAGACTTATTTATTTTTATTTTAATCTTTATTAGCGAAAGCTAAAATAAAAATTAGGCTCGTTTATTCTTCTTTTTCTTAACTCGTTTAGATTTAATCTTCGTCTACGATAACTAAGATAATTAATTTCTCGCCGTTATTACGAATATTATATAATTAATCTTAGACTTTAAAGTCTATATACTCGCCACCTAATTTAATATTTCGATATAATAAATAAGAAGATATCTTTTTTTATTTAGCGTGTTCTACGTAGAGAAACTAATAGTATCTTAGGGGCCCTAATAAGTATATAATTTTGATTAATCGCGTAGCGAGATTTAATATTATCGGTCTTAAGATAAGAAAGCGCTGAGCGATAAATCTTAACCCTCGAATTAATAGCGAATTATAATCGTTTAGGCCCTAAATAATTATTTTAATATAAGAAATATCTACGATAAAGAGATTATCAAATAATCGCTATAGCGACGTTTAGCATCGTAATAAATATCAAAGAGTCACCGTAATAGCGATAGATTATAATATAGCTAAATCACTGCCGGGCATAGTCTGGGCTTATAACCTGTCAAAATATGAGGTAGAACACATAGTAGTTCTATTGACTAAGGAGTACTAGCTAGGAAAGCGAGACTATGAGGCACGCCTTAGCGTGTTACGTGATCTAGTCACGTGACTCGAATTCCAATAGCATTTACTAGATTATTTTAGTAAGTTCGAGAACTAAGTTTTTTAATTATTTGCGATAAATTATTAATCTAAGTATAACTTAATTTTTATAATTCAAATAATTAATAGAATCAATATTCTAGCGAAAGCTAAGATTTATTTAGAGTTAAAGCTTATCACTAATAGATGTAAGTATATCTAAAGTATCGAGATATAGTTATCTTATCGATATAATATTATATTAAATATCTCTAAATCTTTAAAAGTCTTAATAGATAGTTTTTATATTATAGTAATATATCTATATTAAATATTCTCGTAGAAAAAATCAATGATTTCTATAAAATAGAATAGCTTATAGAGAGAGAGATATAAGAATACGCTTATATAATAAGTATTAAGTTACTAAACGAGGCCTGAAGTCTCGAGCTTATAATCTATTGAAAAGATAGGTAATAAAACACTTAATTATCTTGCTACATAGATCTATGAGACTAGATATAATAATGCCAAGACTATGCTAGATGAGATTCGGGTAGGTGGAGTGAAAACGAACTTGATTATTTCGATAATTTTATTTACTATATTATATATTCTTAATATTTTTTCTCTCTATTTAGTATAATTTTATTAATTTATAAATATTTATTATCTTTGTACTTCGCTTATTTTTTTTATTTATTATAGTAAAGCTATTAATAATAGATCAAAGCTTAATCTTTTTTACTTATTCTCTCTATTTATCGAAACGCGAAGTATATTATTAGAGAGACTTAAGTTCTAACTATTACTTTTTAGATCGATTTCTTTCAATATAGTTATTTTACGTATCGAGTATCTTTTAATAATTCGCATATTTCTCTTATTATCTTCTATAAAGCTTAAAATTAATTTATTAAATAATTAAATATTATTAAATCTTATGACTTTTTTAAGGCGCTTATAAAGCTCGATTCGTCGATAATATTATTTAATAAATTCTTATATAGATTATTTAATCTAAGAGATATCTATATCTTTCTCGTTATTCTAGAGTATATCTTTAACACACGCTATCGTATTAAATAATATATAATACGCCTTTTTTATTAAGTTAGATCTCGCTAGATTTTCTTAATATATTCGTATATTTCTAAAAAGAATTATTATCTTGTAAGTATTAAAGTAATAATAAAGAATTTATCTTCGATTTTCTTATTATTCTATTTTTTAATATAAAGAAATCTAGAAATATAATTACTAAAGTATATTAAAGAGCGATTATTTTAAGAATTATAATATTGTCGAATAGAGATAATTAAAGATATTTACTTCTTTATTTAAATTCGAGAAATACTCTCTCGCTATAGAAGAAGATTCTATATAATAATATAACTATTAATTAAGATAGAAGACGTCTCTTATTTTAAAAAAAGTTAATTTTAATTAATTAGTCTAAGCTCTATAAAATATATTATATTCTATATATTCTTTAGATATTAGCGTATAAATCGAAGATCTATTAATAAGTCGCGAATAATCGTTTTTAGAGCTTCGAATAACGACGTTATATAGCTTTTAAGATTAAATTAAATAATCTCTTAAATCTTTTTTATGAAAAATAAATAAAAACAATTTAAATAATCGAAAAACTATATTCTTATTAAAAAGATCTCGAAGCTTTAAAAATAATAATTAATTAAAGATCTTAGTATTTTTCTCGTTTTTTTAATTATAGATTCTTTATTAATATTCTATATAAATCGAGTATTTTTATAGAGTTTTCGTTTTTAATCTCTTTATAATTTAATTATTATTCGATTAAGCGCGTTTATATAATATTTTAATTAAGAACTTAGCTCTAAAAGACTTAGATCTTTAAGATCTTCGTTAATTATAATTCTTATATATAAATTAACTCTTATCGTCTCGAATATATTAATATAATTTTTCTTAATAATATACTCGCGTATTTTTAGTGGTATTATATTATTTTATAGCGCCATTTAATAATTATCGTCGTTTAAATTACTTTTTAAAGTATTAATTAAAGATCTTTCTTTATTCTAAGCTATAGATAATATATTATTTAATATTAGTAAAGATAATAATTGTCACGGTTTTCCTATATGCCAATGCCAAAGGCATTCCGGGAAGATCGGGGAGGCTAGGCCAAATTTGTATTAGTTTCTCAGCATAATCTCCGCCACTGCGGCCCTTAGAATCCGATAGACTTTTCAATCAATTAATCCCAAATACCTTTTCCATAACAATATAATAGCAACGCTTAATTTCGATATCAACTAATAATCGAATCGATTTAGAAGATATCCTTTATTATTATATCTCACTTATCGTCACCGAATTTATTAAATAAGTGAGCTATTAGATTAGCAAGATCTTATTTACTTTTTCTTTACTCTTTATCCATTAAAAGTCTTTCTCTATTTTACTTTTTTTATTAATTAATCTTATAAATTAACGCTAATTACTTCAATAGATAGACAAATACTTAACCTCGCATTTGACATTTAGAAATTTATTATTACTAATTACAAATATGCTAATTTAATATCTAACGATATTACGAAGATTTATAAATATCTTACGTTTAACACTCTTAGGCCTATTAGATTAATATTTATTATTAATTCTATTACTAATTTATTAAAAACGATTATTTATTTCTTAATTTAAGATCGTTAATTATCTAATTAGATCGTTAATAAATCTATTTTTCGTAAATCTATTCAACGTTTTAAGTAAGTCACTTAGTCTCTTAGGAATTTACTCTTTAATTCTTTTTCTACTAAAAATACACCTAGTTCGTTATCAACTAGCAATAATTCTAATATTAATTCTACTAATATTAATAACAATAATTCTACTAACAATAATCGTAATTCTTTATCAAATAATTCGCCTTCTACATCACCGCCACTAGTAATTCGTAAAAATTCTATCGCTATAAATACTATTGATTTAAGTGAAAATTTAAGTACTTCTTATAAATAATTAAGTTAAACTACACCTAAAATAACTATTAATTCCACGACCCAACAACTACAAGATATAATTAATAATACTATTAACTCCGTCGTCATAAATATTATTAATAACTTGCAATTATCTACTAGATCTAAGGGACAATAAGATCTATTAAAAGAGTTAGAAGAATTAAAAGAACCCGAATTCACAGTAGAAGCTATTAAAGTATCGAGTTTTGATAGCAAATGAAATATTATAGAATTAAGCTATTTCGATTCTTTTTTAAATAAGTCTTATAAAGAGAATAAGATTATAATTACAAGAAAGAACGTTTATTATCGTAGTGTAATTTTATTTATTAAAAGAATTCATAATTTGATAGCTATAAAAGAAGAAGCTATAGTTCGTATTAATATAAATACTTATTTTCGTGATTTTATACTTGCTTAATATATTTTAGAGCTATTAAATCTAAAGCGAAGAGATCTTCGTGTAGAAGATAGTGAAGTGAAAGAATAATATAGAGCTCTCTCTATAAGATTTAAGAAATTATTAGGCGTGATATTCTCAAATCTAATTGTAGAAAAGTACACACTAATAAATACTCGAGCGCGCCGTGAGCCTACTAGCTATATATAAGTAATTGTTAGATATATAAAATTAGCTAATATTGATAATATTCAAAATTAATTAATATTTATCTATTAAGGAATCGTATTAGAGCTACGAGTCTTTGTTAACTTACTAAGTTCAGCTATTATTATTGTAAGCTTTATTCAAATGCTTGATATAAAAAAAGTAGCTTAATTTAAGCTATATACTCGCCAATAGTAATATTAAACATTCGCTTAAAGATCTTAAAATCAATAATAATATTAATAGAATTAACGTGAAAATATCTATCGAAATGCACTAAGGAATATATTTTCACAAGATCTTTTAAATCCAGCTTTCCCAATTCGTTAAGATTAATAGAATTAATTTAATTCAATTTCATAGTTATTTAAATAGTAGTAGCAATAGCAATACGAATAGTTATATCGCTAGCAGTTATTATTTCGATTTTCTAACTCTTTTAATTAAAATACTTATCGCCCTTAATAGTATAACTATTAATTAAATCCTCGCTACGATTTACGATTATAGTCGAATTAAAGGCCTTTCGTATAAGCGAGAGAATAGCAAAATATATTAGATTTGACGAATCGATCTCAAACGAATCAATTCGATCAAGTAGATCGAAAATTCGAAAGCCTAAACAATATCGAAAATCGTTAACAATTTCAGCAGAATTTTAGATCTAAGGCTACTACTTATCAAGTAGAAGCGACTAAAAATAAGCAAGAAAATCCTGGCCAAGCGAAAGAAAATACGCTTTAATAGAATACTAAAATTAATAATTATTAGAAGCTGTTAAACTATAATTTTAATAAGCTAAATAATCAATATTATAAAAATTCTTTTGCTAGATTTATGAATATTCAAACGTATTATAGAAATTGTAATTTATATTTCTCTTCTAAGTCGAAATTGTATAAATATTTACGAGCCGAATATTATTTTAAATTACTAGTTTCTACGTTTAAATCGTCGATAAATATATAAACGAATATCAATACTTTTACTATAAAAATTATTTAATTAGACTTTAAGAATAGAGCTAGATTAAATACTAATTTTAGCTTTCGTGGCTAAAATTACGCTTATATTTTATTACGATTTATATTAAATATAGCTAAGAATAAGAAAGAATATATTAATTTAGAGACTAATATAATACTAGTCGATAAATAATAACTTTTGTCTCTTCTATTTAATGTGAAGATTAAAAAAATATTATCTTATCTATATATCAAAGAGCTTGATTCTATAATACATAATATCGATAAATATATGCTTATTTTAATATATTTCTTAGATCTCAAAAAGAATAATAATAAGGCTCTTACTTATATTATAAGAAAAATTTATTTAATTAATAATTTAAAGATAAATCTATTAATAAGAAATAACATTATAAGATTAAAGAAGATTATGCTTAATATAAGCAAGAAAGAAGCACGTATTAATAGTTATAATATTATTATTAAAATTACAATTTATAATATCGATTAGTATATAAAACGATTAATTCGAGTATAAAAGATACTTACTATTATATCGAGAGCTTAGTAAATTCTATCTATTATAACGCCTAAGAATCTATCTAATAAAGACTTTATTTTCGAATCTATAAGGCAATAAAATTTAATTATATATACTTATATAATTAATATTAATATTGCCGATATAATAGTCAAAAATAAGACTAATTATGCTATGCAAATTCCTAAGAAATTATATCTAAGAACGCTGCGAGAAGTCGATTACGAGAACGTTTTATTTATCTTATCGAATTTAATTAAAAAAGTAGCTACTTTTATAATTATTACGTCAATAAATCTAGCTAATAATTCTATATCTCTAATTAATTATGCTAAGAGTAAAATTCTCAACGAAATCTTAAATAATAAAAATATAGAATTAAAGCTTTCCAACGATATAATAATCTATAAAAATAAGCTAAAAAAGTAACAATTAACTAACTTAATTAATAAGTTTTCGTCTCTATAAAAGAATAAAGATTTTATTAAAGTATTATAAAATAAATATATAAAGCTTTCTCTTCGAGATAATTATTAATTCAAACTATTTAATAATAAGAGAGCGAAGATCTATTCTCTTAAGCTAATAGATAAGATAATAATTAATAAAATCTTTGACGCTCTTTAAAAGTAAGGCCGTTTGAAGTATATAAAATAATTAACTTCGTTTAACTATTCTATCTTCGTTATTTAAAAAACTCCATCTAATAAGAAGAAAAAAGATAAAACTATAATTAATATTCGAGACCTAAACGATCTTATTATATTAGATATTTATCTCGTATCTCTTTAATTAAATATTATCTCGAAATTACTTAATTATACGTATTTAACAGTGCTAAATACGATATTATTCTTCTATTAATAACTTATATATCTCGATTTTTAATATATACTTATAGTAATCACGCACCAAGAATAGAAAATATTTAATATTTTAATTATAAGATATATAAATTCAATTATCTACGTATAGAGAAGAATTAATTATATTTTAAGAGCTCTTAAAGACTTCGCGTAGGCCTATATTAATAATATCGTTATTAAATCTAGTAACTTCTCTAAATATCTTTGTTATTTAAGAAGACTTTTTTAAACTCCTAATCGAGCACAATATTTTAATTATCTTTAAAAAGATTTTTCAAAGATATTCAAATATTAATTTATTTAATCGATATATTAATTCTTTAAGAATAACTATTATAAATAATAAACTTAAAGCGATTATTAATCTAAATTTTCGTAACTCTTAAAGATTTAAAGCATTACTTCAATCTTATAGACTATCTTCAAAGCTTAATTTATTATTATATAATTTATAATATTCTTATAAAATCTTAAGATAAGACTTTTAAAAGAAACTTTATTAAAAGATAATCCTCGTTATACGTATTCTTCACGCTTTAAATTATCTTTATTAAGTGAGACGAAGAAGATTAATTTTAATAGTCTCTAAGTAATATTATCTTAATCTTCTATACTTATTTATTATAATCTTAATAGATTAATTTATGTAAATTTAGATATTTTAAAAGAATTCGATTTCGAAGTATAAGTCTTTTATATTAACTAAGAACTTAATTCTAACTCGAATAGTCATTTCGCATTGCAATTCAAATAATTATATTTTTATCTCGAGGATTAACTTAAGCTAAACGCAATTATTGGCCGATAGAACTCGAGATAGCGGGCTTTATCTGAATACTTAAGAAAATAAGACACCTAATAAACTCTTCGTAGTATACTATTATTATTTAAATAAATTATTCTATTATCCTAGATATTATAAAATAATTATCGATTACTACAATGAATTTCATTATAAGAATAAACGTTCGTTTTATTAGAGCTTCTTAATTTCTTAGATAATTTTATTTTAATATTCGATATAAGCCTAAAAAAGAGTATATCGTTCTCGATATACTTTTAAGACTTATAAGTATTAATAATACACCACTTTTGTAACAGCAAAGGGTGTATGTAGTCAATTGGGTGTCTAATTCTTAATGATTCTAAGTTGGAAAATTCTATCTAAGTTAGGGCCAGCCAAGCACTTGCCTTGGCCGAGTGCTTGGTAAGTGCGTTTTCGTGACAGCATTCGCTGAAATAGAAGAAAAAGCGAGCGACCTCGCTTGCTATATATATATCTAAAGTATATAAAAAAACTTTGTTAATTAAGCAAATCCGTTGTTAACAGCGTAACAATATATTAATATTAATAAGAAGCTAGGGTAGTGAGATCTCTTCGATAGTAATAGCGAGATCTTTTCGTCGATTAAATAAAATATTAGTTAAAATATTAGTTAGTAAATAAACATCTAATAATAAGTCAACAACAATAGTTATCAAATAACGACCATACCTTCAATAATCACACAAACGTTATCGAGTAGAGGAAAATTATTTCTCGATCGATAATACTCGTTAAACGCTTAGATATAAAATAAATTAATATAGCGTGAGTGTTATTCAGGTGTAATATTACTATATCGCTTTCTTAAACGATCTCTTTTTACGGATAAGTTTTACTAAGAAAACGAAGAAGTAGATCGAATTCTAGCTACTTTCTCCTTAAATTTCTTTATCAATTCAAAAATATTATTAAGATCCTTAATATTATATCACTAATCGTATTCGAGATTATATTCTTTTTATCTTACTAGATATTCTATAGTTAAATCACGTTCTTTCTTAATAATTCGTTTATTAAGAAGTCGTTCGATTTCTAAATTAATAGTGTTATTATTATTAATAGAAATAGACGAAATATATTAAGGCCGAGGGCGTTGAAAAGGATCGTTTTGCGGCGTAGAATAAGACTTTAACTATGCTATTGTAAAGACAAAATAAACTCTTTATTCTATAGAAACAATAAGTCTATAGACGAGTCTATCTACTCTATTCATTATTTAAAAAAAATTAATATACTATTATAATAGCTTATTAATAATGTTAAGAATAGAGAAGATCTTATAGTCTTTATAGAATCGAAGAAGCGTCTATTCTCTTATTTTAAGAAATATCGATTAATACTTTCTATCGTAATGAAATTTATTAGATATTTAAGTAAAATCGATAATATTCTTAATCGTAATTCGTATAGAGATATAATCGATTTTAATTAGTAATCGAAGTAAATTTAAAGATCTATTTAAGATAAAATCGTAGATTACTTCGCTTAATATAATCTTAATCTTAGAAGAGACGAAGTTATTTAAAAAGACTTATATTCGTAATAGCACTTTCGACTATAAAGAAGATCTATTAAGGGCATATACGAAGTATCTTAAAGCTATCTTAATAGTCTAATTAGTGCGTTTGCTTATATTATTAATCTATAAGTAATAAACTATTAAATATAGTAGAGAAATCTTTAATAGTTTGAAAAGCGATTTCTAAAGCTCCGAAAGAAATTTTCTATCTCTATCGCTAATAATGGTCTTTAAAATTCCTTAATTAATAATATTAAGTCGATTTAAAAGTACTTTTACTTAACTAGATACTTTTTAAATTAATTTATTAGAGATAAGTTAAATAGCTTTTATAAACTTATAAGTAATAGATATAATATAATTTAATCTATTTAATAGAGGTAATATTAGAATAAAATTAATCGTTAAAGTATAAAAAGGCACGAACGAAGATAAAATTGACTATAGACTATCGTAAGATGCGTGCCTTCTTATCTATAGCACTAAACACTCCGAATAATATCAAATAAAGTCTTATAAGTGCTTTGTGATTTCATAAATATATTAGAATAACGTAATAATTTCGTAGCATCTCTAAAAGCCAGGATATTCTTTCTTATATGTTAAAGTAAGAATATCTTTCACGAGCAAAGAGGGAATATAAAGTTATTATTAATTAGTAGTTCTGTTAACATGAGAGATAAGATCTTGCTGAAGACTTTACTACTCTTGCTATTAACTCTCTTTCGAATCTCTCTATTACTCGTATTATTAATTTTTTTTCGATCGAGACGAAAAATAAGAATTAGCATCTATAGCAAAGAGATACTTTCCTCGCATGAAAGATAAAGAAGCTACGTTCTCGCTGACTAGACTATTATTAATATTCAACTATAAAGAAATTCTTTTTTAATAACTATCTTCTTAATAGTCTTAAATGCACTTCTTATAAAATAAGACACTTATTTTTATTAAACTTATAGTGAAAATATAGAGAGCATTTAACTTCGAATAATAATAAGATAGCTTATCTTTATTTAGGCTTATAAGCCTTGATAGAGCATTAGATATAATATATTCTTTGCTAGGTTTATGAGAGATAATTAGATTAAATTATCTCAAGAATTAAGTAGCCCGAATTAAGCGAATATTTATTCTTATTGTTAATGTGATTGAAACAATCGAATTTTACTTCATGATATTAATAATAATAGAATAATCGGTCTATATTCTCACAGGATGCTTTAAAGATTCGATTATATATCTTATTTTCTTCAGATATTAAATAAGGCTAGCAATCTTCAATTCTATAGGCCAATAATTTCTTTCTACTATAGTTAAAAGCCTTAACAAAAAAAGAATAGGCTTTATCTCTACACGAGAGAGTTATTTGTTATTCTCATATATGTTTAATTTAATATAAGCGTTTGATTTAATATAAAAGACTATCGCCTTAAAATTAAACTTCTTTAATACGTTTAAATTAACTTATAAAGTTCGAGTATTATTAAAATATACTAGAATTATTAATTAAGATAATACTTCTTAAAGAAGCTAAAAAGAAGTTAATTGCTTCTCTAAAGCTATAGATAGTTTTATTCTAGAAGAGTATTATTTTCGCTAATATCTAAAGTTCGATACTTTCTTAAGAAGTAGTATTTTAAGATCCTATAAGAGCTATATTAACTATACATAGAAATAAATATACTAGCGTAGATAGTTAGTCAATTCTAGATAATATTCGAATTCTCTTAAATTACTAAGATATTACAAATTCGAAATAGTCTCAAATTTATCTTTTAATAAAATTAAATCGAAAGAATTAATTTTTCTATCTAATAGATTAACGTTTGAATATTTTAAAAAGACTTTTATAGAAGAAATAGTAATATTAAACTTCACGAAAAGCTTAAATAACTAGCGGAGATCTTATAAGTGCTATTAAAATATTCTAATACTCGTAATTATATTATTAACGTAGACTTTTACGTTAAGAATATATCGCAAGATCTTATCGATTTGGCGTTAAATATAGATAATTAATTTATATAACTTATAATTGAAATATTAAAGGTTTTCTAATCTCTATAATTTACGATAGTCTATATATAGCGATAGTTTAGATATACTCGTTATTAATAGAAAAAGAAAATAATATCGATTATTAAAATAAAATTACAATTAGTTAATATCTCAATTATATTCTATTAAAGAGATACTAGATATATATCCCGAAGTAATAAGTTATTTAAATTCTAAATATTAATTATTAGTCTTTCCTTAATAATATTATTAAAGAGTGTTTTTCATATAATAAATATCGAATAAAAGAAGAATATAAATTCTTTGATTTATTTAAGTCTTTTCTATTCGTGTAGCTTATCAAAGACTTTATCGATTATCTCTCGATCTCGTACGCCTAAGAAATAGATTTTAGCTTTTTCACTAATCTTAATTTTTTAATTATCCCTTAGTAAGAGCTTTATTCACTCCTCTGCTAGTACTTTAATAAAGTCTATATCTTATTAGATCTATAAAAAACGTTAATTAGATCGACTAATGTAATCTTAGTCTATATATTCTCGAAAATTATAACTTTATTTAATAGCTTAGTTTCTTTAGCTAGCAAGGAAGTTAATTAATTTAAGCTTAAGTTTAAGCTTAAATTTATAGCTATTTTCGTTAAAGCGAATTTAGATTCGATATTAATTTAAAAGCAATTTTCGTAATCTATTTCGAGAATATTCTCAAGTCTTAATTTCCTTAAGATTTGAATAGATATATTAGACTCGTTTCGAATTAGAATTTTAGTTATTGTATAATTAATCAAATAAGCGAATATTATTAAATTCGTTTACACTGCTACTACTAACTTAAATAAGAAATCACGATTATTAAGCAAATTAATTTTCTTGATTAATAGTATTATCTCGCTGTGCGGAAGCACGAAAATAGATAATTTGATATAGATCTTTCTTCGCATAAACTCGCCCCGAGATCGAGTAATAATATTAATCGTGATATTATAGCTATTAATCCTTGCTTTCTTATTAACTATATTAATAAAAATCTCTTCGAGCCTAATAATATTATTTTTAATAAGTATTTTAACACGTAAGTTATCAATAATATATAATTTCCTACGTAGATATATAAGTACTCTTCGTCCTTAATTATTAATTTTAGAAAAATAGATATCTTACGTAATATACTTCGAAGTCTCGTACTTAAAAGCATCGACCTCACGCACTCGTAAGAATATTGCTATTTTGAAGATAGCTATATTCGAATATTATTAAGAATATTATACTCTATCTATTAAACTCACATTATATCCGATATTAATATAAACTTTATTCTCTTAATTAGCGAGATCGAGCTTAATTCTAATTATAACGTAAGTTTAATTTTGAAAAGTAAAATTATTTCTTAAATTCTAATTAAAAGCGATAAATTTAATAATTTTTAAGTCTTTATTAGCGAAATTAGATGATTTTATAAGCTATCTCTCGAAGTTAGAAGAATTAAAAGACTTTATAAGTTATTCCTCAGAGTTAAAAGAATTAAAAGACTTCGCTAACACTACTTCGTTGATATAGACGTGCTTTTCAAAGCAATTAACACGTAAATACTTATATAATTTAATCTTAGATAAGAAGAATTCCTAATAGTTTCGATAGTAGATTTCGATTTCTATAAAGTTAGTAAATTAATTATTATTTAATTATATAGAAAGCTTAGGATTATACTTAGAATTAATGTAATATATCTTATTCTTATATTAATCTTCGCTTATAAAGTAAGAGTATTTGATATTAATATTTTCTTTCTAATAGTTCGAATCTTAAGCTTATTTATTATATTTAGTATTTTTATTAATAGTAGAGATCTAATAAATAGCTACTTTTAAACGATTTATAGCATTAAATTAAGATCTTTAATTGCTTTAATTTTACTAAAAACCTTAGATTAACCTTAAAGGAAACTACTATTATTAATTATCAAATAAAGATTAATTCGAGATCGAATTTGATACGTTTAAAGTGACGATTTATAAAGATTAACGAGGCTAAGCGTTTTACTAATAGAGGTTTTACTGCGGATTTAAATAAGCGTTTTGATTATTAAATTAACGAGGAAATATATAAGAAAATAACTAAGTTAATTAAGCGTTTTAACTCTTATATTACTAAAAGTAAGATCGCTAATATTAAGTATTAGAATCTACACTTTATTAAAGCCGAAATTAAAATTGTTAAGAAGACTGCGATTATAAACGAGATTGATACTAATACGAAATATTTCTATTATTATTACTTCGATTTTATAAAGAATAATTTTAAAAAGATTTCGTAATAATATTTCCCTAAGAAGAAGAAGAAGAAGAAGAAGAAAATCCCTATATTCTCGAATTATATCTACTTGTATAGATTTATTAATTATATTTGAAATTATTTATCTTCTCTAAAAAATTATGCAAGATAATTCGATTCTTTAATCTTCTTAGCTCACGCCTTAGCTTAATATTTAAGTTATTATAGATAATATTAAGCTAATTTTTAATGCTAATTAAGTCGATATTCTTCGAAATACGTAAGATCTTTTATATATACTCTCAAGACTCTCTTTTATTAGCAATATTCCTTAAAGTATATTTCTTCTTCAATAACGAATTAATTATTACATTAATAAATATCTTAAATAATTCGATAAGTATTCTCTCCCACTTATTTAGTTTATTTTTAAGCTTTATAAGACGCTTATTATTATTAGAAAGCTCGCTTAATTATTATTTTAAAGTAGATCTCTTAAAATAAGTCTAGAGATTTAGACGAATAAGCTTATTACTCTTAATGCTAGCTACGTCACGAGTATACTTTAGAAACAAATATATATCTTGAAAATAAGTCTCTTTTAATGTGTGCTTCATTAAAGAAATATCGAAAGTTACTAACTTATCTTTATATATCGAGTTAAAGAATCTTATATTATTAATATTTCATCTACTAACTAATGCAATTCCTACGACATTAATATTATTCTATTCTAACGGTCCTCGCTTATCAAGGGATTCAAATACGCTACGTAGAAGACCTTATAGCGAAGTTTATTATTACTATAAGAAGCCAGTATTCTATTAATTAATATCGTTATTTTCAATCATATTAGAGTTACTTAAAGTATCTCTAGAAGTAGAATTTATACTTAAGTTTAAAGTAAAATTCGATATAGAGTTCGAATTAATTAAATTATTAAAATTAGAGTTAATAACGAAAGAATTTCTAATAGAACTTTTTAAGGGCGAAGAATAAAATATATCGTCGATAGAAGAAGATTCTCTCAGTCTTCTTAATAATTAAATATCAATCTTAAATCTAATTAGAATAGCCTTAAAAATTAATTAATTAAGTGCTTAACTAGTAAATTAATTATAGCTTAATACTTAAATAGATATAGAACGAGCTCTTACTCGTGCGTTACGGGCTAATAAAGTTATTTCTTTTATAATCTCTAAAGACCTAAAATTAATCTTAACGATATTAATAATAAATTATTTAATATCGTCGAAGATAAGACTAATAAAGGCGTGCTCGAAGTGTAGAAATTCGTCTATTTGAAAAATTAAAATAATAATATCTCGAGAGATAGAATTTAGAGCTAACGGAGTTAGAATAATAGTAGTATACAATTAAATAGTGTAGTATTTTCTTTCTTTTACAGCAAAGATAGTAGTAAAGATAATAAAATAAGTGATCTAAAAGAGGCGATAGTTACCTACAGCAGTAGCAATATGATAATATAGCAATAATAAATAAGTTATAGCAATAATAGTGATAATAGTGAGTGTGTAAAAGATGAGTTTAATAACGAACTTAGTAAGATTGCGATCGTTCGAATAAGAATTCCGATAATTTTATATGCGGATCTTATTAGATAGAATACAATTCTTCGCGGAGAAGAAAAGGGTTATTTTAACGAATGTAATAATACTAATCAAGTAATAATGAAGGATCTCCTGAAATAGCTACAACAGCTATTTGAGCGTTGCTACTATACTATAATAGCAAATAGGGGTATATTCAAATAGTTAGTTCGGTGTGTGTCTAATTCTTGATTATTCTAAGTTGGAAAACTCTATCTAAGTCGGCCAGCCAAGCATTTTCCCTTAGCCAAGCACTTGCCTTAGCCGATCTTGATTGACTTGGCAAATTAACCTGGCAAGTGCGATTTCGTGACATTAAATCTAATTAGAGTAGCCTTAAAAATCGATCGATTAAGTGCCCAGCTAATAGATTAGTTTAATAACTCAATAGATATAGAACGAGTTCTTACACGTACGTCACGGGCTAATAAAGCTACTTCTCTTACTATCTCTAAAGGCCTAAAATTAATCTTAACGATATCGATAATAAATTACTTAATATCGACTATAACGAGATAGATAAAAGCGTGCTCGAAATAAAGAAATTCGTCTATTTAAAAGATTAAAATAATAATATCTCGAGAGATAGAGTTTAGAGCTAACGGAGCCAGGATAATAGTAGTCTTCTTGATAACGGGAAGGCAGTATTATATTAATATAAAGATATGTATTACATGAATTTAAATTCTCTCTCACTATATAATCAAATAAAATAGTATTTCCTTTCTTTTTTATTTAATTACAGTAAAGATAGTAGTAAAGACAATAAGATAAGTGACTCAAAAGAGGCGGCAACGTGCTTGAAAGAACAGTAATAATCTACAATAGCAGCAATATAGCAATAATAAGTGAGCTACAGCGATAATAGTAATAACAGTGAGTGTGAGAGAGATAAGTTTAATAACGAACTCAGTGAGATTCCGGCCGTCCGAGTAAGAATTTCGATGATTTTATATACGGATCTTATTAGATAGAATACAGTTCTCCGCGGAGAAGAGAAGGATTATTTCAACGAATATAACAAGTACTAATTAAGTAATAATGAAGGATCTCCTGAAATAGCTAGATAGCTATTTGAGCGTTGCTATTATACTATAATAGCAAAGGGTGTATATAATCAATTGGGTATCTAATTCTTGATGATTCTAAGTTGGAAAATTCTATCTAAGTTAGGGTCAGCCAAGCACTTGCCTTGGCCGAGTGTCAGCCAAGCACTTGCCTTTGCCGAGTGCTTGGCAAGTGCGTTTTCGTGACACCTTTCTAATAAGTATAATAAGCTAGATACTCTCTTTATTATTATATCTATAGAGATATGTTCTACGTTCTTTAAAGACCTTAAAAACGACTATAAAATAGACTTATTTTATATTAGAATCTCTATCTTAATAGCTAAGATAAAGAATATTAACGAGAACGTTATAATTAATCTTTCTTTTATTCGTAATAGATATATAAAAGATATTATATAAAAATATCAAAATCTTTTCTTTTATATTAATAAGCTTATTAACGTATAGCGTTTTTATATACCTTAAAGTATAATTAAAATTATTCTTGAAATAGCTTATAAAAATAATTATTTAAGATTTGAGAAGTCTTATAAAGAGATTTCGAATACTTAATATATTTATAAATTAATTAAACATCTCCGATAGTATATTAAATTCTATTCTTAATGCCTTATTCTTTAAATACGTTGATATCGCACTTATAATTCTCTATAATTAATCGAGTCTTTATTAATATTATTTTATATACTTATTTTAAATTTTATTCTAATACTTTTAAAATTAATAAATAAAAAATTCGATATTATTTATTTTATAATAAATAAGTTTATAAAAAGAATAACTTTCGTGCCTAAGAAAAAGAACTATTCTATCGCTTAATAAATTACTATATTACTTAATAAACTTAATATTATAGACTAAGAAATCTTAAGAATTTTACTCACGAATCGTAATAAAAAGTTTCTTTTTAAACTTTAATCGAAGCTCTTCAAGAAACTCGAAATAAACTTACTTTATTTGATTATTTATTATCTTCAAATAAATAAAAGTAGAGAAAGAATTAATTAAATAGCGGAGATAGCACTAAGATTCTATCTATATATTATATACAATCTCACTCTTTAATCGTTAGTTCTCTCGCGAATATAAGCTCTATTTAATAACTCGATCTTAATTACGATTAATAATAAAATTCTTAACGAATTAACTTACGAATTTTAACTTAATAGATCACTTAATCTACTTAGAGAAATCACTATATCTCTATTATAACTTATCGTTATTCGTATTTAGATAGCTAATATTATCTTATTTACTTAGATAAATCAAAAATATCACTATAATAGAAAGCATTAATTAATATTTCTTAAGTAGGGCGATTAAGCTTATTTACGCCTACACAAAGACTATTTCATTTCTATCACTACTATTATCATCATTAAGCTATCTTAATAATATATTAATTTATTCGAAATACTATAGAAAGTCGATAAATAGATCTATAAATTAGCTATTTCAAGGCATTAAAATATATATTCGATCTTTAGTATTATTCAACTAAAGCCTATCCCTCTTCTAACTCTAATTCGTATAATCGTTCTATCTTTAACTAATTAAATAATATATATATAAAAGAAAATATTAATAAGTATAAGTCTTAAGAAATAGAGCGAATTCTTAATAAACGAGTTATTGGAAAAGATAGAGATCTTATTACGTAGTATCTTATCAGATAATTAGAATACGAATCTAAATATAATTAATAATATAACGCCAAAGATCTTATCAACTTCGATAACTTAATATAATAATATAAGAATATAATCGCTGCTGCTAATGCCATCTAATACTATATTATATCTACTTATCTTATCGCTACATTTAAACGACTCAATAAGTATTATTAATCGAGAATTATTTTTCTTTATTCGATAGCGTTTATGTGATTATTAAAGAAAGATATCAATTAATAATTATATTAGTATTGTTGTGATATTCTAATTATTCCTATACTATATACTTTTAATCGTTAATATAATCTTATTATTATTAATTTTCTAGCATTTTTCTATTAATACGAATTCGCTAATATAAGTAATAGTATTAACAAATTAAGAATTTGATTAAGATTATAATAAGTAAGCGAGGTCGCTTATTTTTCTTGTTATTGTGAGAATATTGTCACGGTTTTCCTATATATCAATGTCAAAGATATTCGGGAAGATCGGGGAGGCTAGGCTAAATTTGTATTAGTTTCTCAGCATAATCTCGACCACTGCGGCCCTTAGAATTCGACAGAGTTTTCAATCAATCAGTCCCAAATACCTTTTCCATGACAATAATAAAGTTCTAGATTTCTCGATTTTAATTAATAAACGTCTCGGCGAAGAGTTAAAATATACTATATACTTATAGCGTAGCTTTATTAAAATAGTATCTAACAACTCTTTTTCGCGTAACGCTTTTTAATATCGAATTATCTATAGTTATTTAATTATTATTCTACTATATTTAGAATATATATTTATATCTATATCGAAGTCTTATAGAAGACGCTATAGCTTCGTTAGATTAAAGATAGCTTTACTCGATAAATTACTATCTATCTCGACTTAATATATATTTAATATTATTATTATATAAATCTATTAAATAATTATTATAACGCTCTTTTTATTATTTATTAAGAGCGACGCGATTAATTATTTATTAATAATCGATAAGTATATAGTATTCTATAGATTTCTTAACGATCTAGATATTTAATCGTATAGTATATTCTTATTTCGCTTCGTTAATTCTAATTCTTTATTTCTAACGAGAATTATTCTAAATTTTATATTTCGTATTTTTTAGATTATATTGAAATTATTTAAATATAGAATTAATCGACTAATAATTAATACTATTAATCTTTATTTTAAGTTTTTTAATCTTTATAATTAATTAAGATTCGAATAGAAGCTTCTTAGCTTTATTTTATTAAGATATTAATTAAATAGAATATATAAATAAGACGAGGATATACGAAGCTTACGAATCTCGTCTTCGTCTTAGAAAAAGAAATCTTTTCTAATATTTATAATAATATATTATTTTAAAAGATTGCCATCGAGATTAAGAAAAGCTTCGTCGTATATAATAATTATAATTAATAATAATTTCTTCCGTCTTCTATAGACTAATAGAATTATCTAAGAATTCTTTATCTTCGTAATTATATATTATGTTTATATTCTTCTTAGGCTTATATATTTTACGACGTTTAGAGAGACTAAGATCTATCTATTATTTATATTCTTCGACGCGTCTTTTTCTCTATTTAATCTATTCTATTTTATTTCTCTTATTATAATACATAAATATTAACATCTACGCGAATTAATAGATTATAATTTATCTTCTTTATTTTCTTAGCTTCTCTTTTCTTTCTAGTCTCTTTAATTATTCTCGTTATTATTTTCTTTCTCGCGTTATACGCTAACGTTTTTACAATCTCTATAATTCCGACGTAGCTAGCTCACTAAGTAGAATACGAAGTATTATTAATTCTCTATCGTTACTAAAAATTAGAATAGAATCGATACTTAAAGTTAAAGACGATCTCTCTCTATTTAATATCGATCGCGTATTTTCCTTAATCGAATTCTACTAAGATATATTTTACGAAGAAAATCTATACTAGCGTATTTTCTATGAGTTATCGAAGTCTAATACTATTAAATAATATAAGGCGCTAAATAGTCTAAAGTCGAAAGTTTTATATTATCGAAAGCGTAGCGAGATACTTAGAGAAGATAAAGATTATAGATTATTTTAATAAGATAAGTTTCTTTATATCGTAGAGTTTTTTAAAAGTAATTAAGCTAAAGAGAATATAACGATTATAATATAAACGTTTAATCGTTTTTTATATATAAATATATTATTACTTTATATACTTTTATTATTAGCGAGAAAGATCGATTCGAATAATTATATCGCTCTGCGTATTCTTCTTATCTTCGTTACTCTTTTATTTATTTAAGATAATCGATTTTTAAACGATTAATCTCTCGATATATAAATAATAGTAAATATTTAAGAAAATTGTATATTTATTTATCTAATATTCTTTAATTATAAAGAATATAGAATTTTAATCTCGCTCGTATATCGATAGCGCGATTATCTTAAACTTTCGAGAATAATTAATCTTAATATCTTTATTATCGATACGATATATTATTTAATTTATTATAGCGTTATATACTTTATCTTCTTTTAATACATTCTTAAATATATTAAAATTAATATTATTTATCGCGATACGAAGTAAACTCTAAATCCCAATAATATTAAGAGAAAATATTAGCGTATCGATTATAGTTCTTTTTAACTATATATAGAAACTAGCTTAATCGAAGATATATAATTATATTACGAAATCGATATTTCAAATAGAGATAGATCGTTCGTTTAGTCGCCTACGTTTATAGATCTATATATAAGTATAGTTAATCTTTATAGCTATACTCTATTCGTAATTATTTAATTATTTTCTTAGAATATTAGATATAAAGGCTCTTAAGAAGATATTCTTTAATTATTTTAAAATCTCGCCGAGCTTCGTTTAATTATAAAGTGCGTTAAGCGCGCTATTAATTAAATATATTTTTTTTATCTTTTATTTTAAAAACGAGTAAATCTCTTTATAATTAAACTCTTTTATTATTAAGTCGCGCGAAATACTTAATATTATCTAGATTCTAGAATTAACGTTAATGTAAAACGTTTTAAATAAAGTAATAAAGATAATACGACGCTAATTTATAGAGATACGCGTTTTATTATTAAGATTTATTATATTAAAAGATTTAGAAAAAGATAGAGTAATCGTAGAGAAGAATATATTATAAAGAATAGATTATAATAAATAGACTTTAAATATTATAATATAAAGTGTTCTATTTTAGAACTAGATATCGCGAATTAATCTATATCGAATTAAACGAGCGAGTCGAATAGTTAAGGATTTAAATATTTTATTTAGAACTCTAACTCGAATATACGAGCTAAATAGTCGTAGTTAGATAATTAGATATAAAGTTAAATTATATTATTTATTCTAACGATTTAGGAATTTAAATCTTTTATCTAATATTAATTTATTTTCTTCTTTCTCTTTCTCTAATTTCTTTATTCGTTATATATTTAAGCTATCTTATCTTCTATCTCTTTATTTATATCGTTATTCTTATTCTTCTTATAATTATAAACTTATAAATAAGATATTTTCTTTAAATCTTTTTCTTTAGAATTTTCTTATTAAGACTTTATAAATTATTTAATATAAAATAATAATTATACTTCTTTTTATTTTTTAAAATAAATATATAATTTTTCTATTAACTTAAATATTCTATTATTTCTCTTAATTAACAATTAGATTTCTAAAGCGAAAAATATAAATTAGCGTTATATTAATATTTAGAAGACGCTTAATAGATATAAGAAAGTATAATTTATTATCGTCTTTAAATAATCGTATTATAGCGCTATTATAAGTCTTAAATAGAATCTTCGAAGAATTTTATAGAATTTTATTATTAAGAAATTCTCGCTAAAGTTATTATAAATCTATTAATGCTTTAAAGAATTAATAAGATTAAGAAAGAAAATATATTAAATTGATAATAAGACTAAAGATTAGAGAACTCGTAAAGATGGTTAATTTTTTTAATCGCTTATAAATATCTTTTTTAAGAGAATTAATAAGATTTTTTCAAAAAATAAGCTTTAATTTATCTCGAATAAGTTTATTTAAATAAAAGTTATAAAGACTATCTTTTAACTTATTAGACTAATTATTTTCTTTACGCGTTAATTCTAAATACTCGAGACGTTATATTCTTTAACTCTTTAAAAATCTTTATTATTATATATTCTAATATTAATAAATCTTAGATAATGCTTCGTAGTAAAGATTAATATGTTAAAAATACTAAATATAATGCGAATCTTATACGCCGTATTAAAGTTTAAGCCGTAGATCGCTTTAGATTCTAATTAATCTTTACTCTAGATAATATTATATCGTTTAAGGTACTTCGTTTTAACTTGGTTTATAATAATTTAATCTATATCTTAAAGTATCTTTCTCTAATTCTCGCGTAATAAATAAATAATCTTTCTTATCTTATATAATAGAAGTTTAATAAGCACGTTATCGCCGATAATTTTAGATTTAATTATCTAATTATTTAATTATTAATTTATTTAAAATTAAATATATTATATTAATATTCTTTTTACGCTCTATATTCAATAGAGTAATAATATAAGCTTTTATATTCTCTATCTTCTTTCTAATATTACAATAAACCTTAGTTATTATCTTAGCTATCTTAAACTTATCTATTTATTATAACTACTCGAGTTCTTTAATTATCGCTACTATACTCTTAAATAAATTGCTCTATAGCGTAGCTAAATAATTATATGTACGGGTCGGAAAGGTGTGGTATCTGTTGAACATAGTCGTTTTCAACTTTTTTTTAACTTTTTTTAAAAAATTATA